>JADDOH010000593.1:0-143019 GCA_016648135.1 Agrypnia vestita | reverse complement strand
TCTATAAAATTACTTACTTAAATGTAATGTATGTGTGTTTGGGTGTGTGTGCATGCGTGTGTGTGCGTGTGGGTGTGTGCGCTTACGTGTGCATTGTTCGTTGGTTTTACTATTTTATGAATTCACTATTTTTGTTTTTGCTTACGAGGCCCCAGTACACGATTTTCGTATTTGCTCTCGATTTTGCTGAAATGAAAATTATAGTACGAAGTGCGCGGGCTCTCGCGATACGATTTAATTAATTCGAATTATTGAGTATGAGATATAATTTTTTGAATATTTTTATGATAATAACAGTGAAATTTTCTTAGTACGAATGTAAAATTGAATTAAAACAATCAATATTTTAATGGTTTTATGGAAACTGCAATATAGGAAATATAACGTTTAATTTTTGTCTTTTTTAAAACGATATATTTAACAACTTGTTGAAAAATACTAATGTTTGAATAGCACCACTTCTTTTTTAAACTGTATAAATCAATTTGTAAATAAAATATTTGGTCTTTATTTAAAATGTACGAGATTAATTGTACCAAAGATAACTCTATTGCATGAAAACTAAAATAGTGTTTCGAGCTTATAATTTTTTTGATGTTATAACAATATATTTGTTAATATTTTTTTAAGGAAATGCTTCAAGAGTAAATGGATCTATCGTGATAAAATTGATTAAAAGCGTGTTTAGCTACGGGTTTTGCAAAATGATTTAATGAGTTTACGTTGAATTTAGCAAAATCGAGAGCAAATACGAAATTCGTGTACTGGGGCCCCTTAAGAATATACTTTTTGTCTACGAATAAGTCTATGCCAAGGAAATTTTCGTATTGCAAAAATAAGTTTATGATTCAACTTTTTGTGACATGAGTTTTATATTTTTTGGGTTAAAAAAGGAAGGATTTGAAATTCAAGCTGATTTTTAACAAGAAACAATTCCAGATTGATATTTGTTATGATAGTTTACTAATATTAAAAATGTTTTAATGATTAGTTAGTTAATGTATGGACATTCATATCGAAAAAAAAAACAAAAATTGTGATTGGGTAGGTTTTGATACTCAACGACTCATTTCTTGACTTCAAACAGGGTGTGAAAAGCGTTAACAGAGGAAACATTTAACAGAATTTGAAAAAACAACATCTTAAAGCTTGTAAGACTAATGAAAATTATAATTAAAATAGTAATCTAAAGCAGTTGTAAGTGATCAGAAGAACCAACGAACAGTTGTAAAGACGCACGCTCTACGTGTTATAAGCTCGTAAAACATAATAGCCTGTGTTTACTAATGTTCATTGTTTACTATAATATATAAGACGATTTAAATAAATTATAAAAGCAAGGAGACCGTGGCATCATCCTGAAAAAAAAGACATTATTGATGATGTCACGATAGGACAGCATTTAAAAACCTTAGAAGGCACCCCGGGATATTTTCATAGGTCAACATGTATGTGAAGAAGTTCATAATATTTTACATGAACATGCTAAACTGGAGTGAAAATCCGACTTTAAGTTGAATTGCATTGAATTGAATCTAGCAGATTGCAGATATCTGTAAGCAACTGCTAGAGTTGTCGAAGAAAACTGCTTATTTGTAAAACAATAATTAAATCAGTGGTCACTTATGCCTGTGATTTGAAGCGACTGCTAGAGTTGTCGAAGAAAACTGCTTATTTGTAAAACAATAATTAAATCAGTGGTCACTTATGCCTGTGATTTGAAGCGACTGCTAGAGTTGTCGAAGAAAACTGCTTATTTGTAAAACAATAATTAAATCAGTGGTCACTTATGCCTGTGGTTTGAAGCGACTGCTAGAGTTGTCGAAGAAAACTGCTTATTTGTAAAACAATAATTAAATCAATGGTCACTTATGCCTGAGAAATTTTTTAAAAACACAACACTTAATGACAACAAATTTTTTTTTTTTTTAAAAATGCCTTACGACGACATTTTGCGACAATTCAATTAAGCAATTAACACCCATAAAAGTCTTAAAGGCTTCACTGAGCTGGCCATTGTTAATGCTAGATTTCAGGACACCAAAGATTAACATGGGTACCACAGCGGAACCGACGTGGGGAGGCAAACCATGGAAGAGAAAGCAAACCATAGAGTACAGTGGAAAATCTTGTCATGGGTACTGTGCAAAAAAAAGAATAGAAGGCTAGTATGTCTAAACGTCTTATATTGCGTTCCTTTGTTAAGATCAATTTTACTACTACTATTAAGTGTTTTTATAAAGTATTTATTTTGAAATATTAAAATATATATTTAATATCTCTTAGACCGAAAAGTATTAAAAAAAGTATATTTTTAACCTTAGTACGAATATGGTGCATAGCGAGATATTTCTAAATTTTTCCGAGGATTGCACTTCCAATTTCAAACTGCTGTCAAACGGTTAATGCAATGTTCCCACGTTGACCGCAGCGAAGCGCATCCAGCTATACGTTTCCGTAACAACACCCCGAATACCTAAATCTAGTACCTGCCGTCTCATGTACCTCTGTTGGGGGGTTTTCTTGTTAGCGAACGGCAACACCAACTTTTACTACAAGCCGAAGCATTTCCCGCGCTTGCATTCATGACTCGCGTCAACCGTGTTGATTCCGCATGGTGAGGTAGAACTACACTGAGACATCTACCCACCTTTTATAGATAAACAGCACTTTCTACTAGTGGTCTATGCCCGGCGCTGTCCTAGATACAGATTTAGTTTTAATTTAAAATAGGTAGGTTAGAGGGTGGTGTGAGTCGACGTCTTTCTATTGCTCTGGTTCTAAAGATTAATATGTATAATTTATTCCAAGCAGGAGAATATTTATGCAGAGGGGTTCAGTAGAGTGATTTTATTTTTATCAGAATCCTAGAGTGTAATTAAGCGAAATTTGGAACGGATGGCTTTCAATATAACACCTTGGGGAGGAAGTGGGTTCGAATATATTTTACGCAGGATCCTAAAATATTACCACCCGAACCATTTACTTAGGTCGGTCAAAGGGTGATGAATTATATAGAGAAAAGACAAACAGATATTTTTTTTTGTCATGATGGAATATATTTTAACACGTATAACAATAAAAAGTTACATTTTCTCTTTGTTGTTACTGCCCCATCAAAGTTTATAACATGCATATGGGAAGCAGCAGTAGAAGCACATATTTTTAAATGAGACAGATGTTATACACTCAGTGTTATATATGCAGTGGGATATAAATACGCTATTATATCGGTTTATTTGACATTTATTAAAGGTGTTGTATTGTTTCAACTTCCTAAATTATTAATTATTTTTTGTTTTGTTTAATATTTTAGAAATATGTAAGTATGCATGAATCTCACACACAAGTCATTACTACATCGTTTCTAAATATGTATTTGTAAGTACATATATATATTTATATATATATATATATATATATATATTTTTTTTAGCGAAACCTCATACACCTTCTATATTGATTAATCTGGTGGAGGACTATTTTATTGAATATTGAAATAAATAGAGGAAATAGCATTTTTATTTTTAGTTGAAAACTTTTATCAATTATTCAGGTTTAAAATAAATATAGAGATTCAATATTCTAAACTCAACTTCCAGTCTGGTAATTCCTAATCCCCATGGCGCGCCCATTATTTGCGCGTCACGCGCGACTTCATGAGAACAATCAGTCATACGCCTTTCATTTCCAATGTGCCTAGGATGGCGAATACATGAGAAGTCATTATTGATTGTAGGACAGGCTAGAATACGAGGGCTTAAGGAAATAATATTAGGTCGAAAGAGCATAATGGACACTATGACAAAAAATATATGGAACTACGCCTGAAGTTACCTGAAGAAATTTTAAAATCCAGCAATCTGTACAGGATTCTATTTTCAATTTTTGAAAATCTTTTATCAGTTTATTTGACTTGTACTAAAGCAAATAAATTATTCAAAATCGATAGAAGTTTCTGTAGTGATAGTTCAACTTTTTACAAAATAAGTCAGAAATACTGAAAAATAAAAATGATAACTTTTAAATTGCATATCTCCCTAACTATTGATATTAAGTCATGTTTGCTTGAACATTTTCGACTCATTATCAAAGTAAAAATTCACTTGTAATTTTATTGCTGCTTGCTGTGAGACACTGTATAAAATAAATAAATATGAAAATACTACTACATACTTATTTTGCTAAATATGGGACTATTTTCATTATTCACTACTTTGACATCAGTAGGAATAAAACACTGGATAACTGAGATTACATTTGTAATATTTAATTTAAAAATTACTTTCCTTCATTAAATAAAGACAGATCTACGGGTTTCATCTTACTTATAATTGTATTTATGCATTTTTTTGTATGTGGTGCATTTATTTACATTATTTCAAGAAGGAGCGGGTAGAGTTAATTAGACAATTGTAAATATGTTTCTTGGTTTCTGTTTCGTCTGTTTAGCTCAACCTGAAATCATTATTTAATACATGAGAAAATTTTCAGTGTAATCAAAATAATACAGTTGATGATAAATGATGTAAAAAGAGTCAATAGGTGCGGCGGACTAAGTGATGACATAGGCTGTCACAAAGCTGCTAGAAAGTGAGTCCACAATTATGTAATATAACAAACTACAGTTTAACTAAGTTTTTTATTACTTTAACAAAAACCTTTGTTTTAAAGTAATAAAAAAATATTTTTAAAATTGAAGCATTTCATGAATGTTGCAGACAATCAAAGGTTTTGGTGATGATGATGATTGACGGTGGCTAAAATTAATTGAGGTTTGCCAACAACTTTTAACTCTATTTGTGACAAAATTTATGTTTAGCGCAAATAGCTTTTAATCAAGATTTTATCAATATGAGTAGCATATTTCATCTTAATTATCTCCATAACGATTCGGAATTTTCAAATACAATTTCAATATTTTATAATTTTTAAATTAGTCTCCTTTGACATTGCTATGAATAAATCCTTCCAACTGCAAATGTGGAAAAATCCAAGAGGTGGAACAATATACATATTTATATTAAATAGTTGATAAACATTTTAGCTGGAAACAACATATCAATAATATTTGTAAAAACTGAGATCCATGTTTAGTGCGTTTCACATGTTAAGACTATGCAGCTCTCGGGGCACTATGTATTCTCTTTACTACTAACGGTCTACTCAGTTATCAGTTATGGGGTGAGTAGTTATGGTTTTACCTATAAAACATACATTAATAAAATTAAAGAGTTACAAATAAAATTAAAGAACTAAAGATATGTACAACGATGATTATTATAAATTATTCAAAATATGCAAAATACTACCAATTGAGCAAAAAATAAAATATAGAAGAAATGCCAAATAATTATTGTAATATACATACATACTGACTAGCATCACAACCATACAACCAGATCGTCGCGTCAGGTTGAATAATGAAAACACCAACCGCAAATAGTCGTATGGTTAAAGAAAAAGAGACTATGTAATGCCACGAATCTTTAATAAACTAAATAAAAAATTCTTCCATACATATGGAACAACACGAAATTTCCATTGGCCTCGAAAAAGTCCAAAGTGAAAGAATCGCGCGTCCAGATCGTCGCGTCAGGTTGAACAATGAAAACACCAACCGTAAATAGTCGTACGGTGAAAGAAAAAGCGACTATGTAATGCCACGAATCTTAAATAAACTAAATAAAAAATTCTTCCATACATATGGAACAACACGAAAATTCCATTGGCCTCGAAAAAGTCCAAAGTGAAAGAATCGCGCGTCCAGATCGTCGCGTCAGGTTGAACAATGAAAACACCAACCGCAAATATTCGTACGGTGAAAGAAAAAGAGACCATGTAATGCCACGAATCTTTAATAAACTAAATAAAAAATTCTTCCATACATATGGAACAACACAAAAATTCCATTGGCCTTGAAAAAGTCCAAAGTGAAAGAATACATTTTGAAGCTATAATACTATATTATCAACATATATGTACTCCATTATATTCGTAAAAAATGTTTAAAAAATTATTTGTTAAACTATATTAAAGGCAACCATGCTGTAAAACTCCTGTGCATTTTGGCATACGACTAACTATAACAAAGAAAATAAATACTGAAAAAAAAAATGAAAAAAATAACCCATCCACACGCATATTTAATTATTATGTTATGTGAAATATGATAAAAGATTATAACAACTTTTTTGTCATTTAAACATTTTTATTGTTTTTAAATAATAAATATTTTTTAAATAATATATTTAAATAAATATAAAATATTTTACAAAAATCGAATATTAATAATTTGAAAATCAAACATCCACTTTGTAATTTATTCAAACAAACTTCCAAAGAAAGACGATTTGTCTGTAAGAATGTGCTTACTATTATTAAAACCTTCACATGCGTGTTATTGTTTCAATAGTACTGCGGTTGCGATGTTCATGTTATTAATATACTGGTGTAGTGATTTTCTTGGCCATGGACGGGTACATCTCAAAATTGGTGAACTATAATCTCAATAAGTAGTTATCTATTATGTAAAATAAGAAAATAGGATTTTCAATAAGTAGTTATCTATTATGCAAAATAAGAAAATAGGATTTTCGGTTAAAAGAGCGTTGTGTTTACTATTACCGTTTCTACCTTTAATTTATGTGTCCGAATTTCCTCTTCGTTTAGGTACTCCCGATACAATATAGATTCCGAAAGTGTTGGCGTTTGGGTCTTATCACTGCGTAGGCGTAGTCAGAAAGAACAATATTGTAAGAGATTTCTCCGAACAAAGCCCGTAATCACCTATTCAGGGTGTTTGCCTTGAGAAAACCTCGGATGCCTCCATCCCCCCTCAATAAGATTCTAGATTTTCTCTCAGCTCCATAGAGACATCTGATTTTCGACGAATGATAATCAATATTTAAGTTTTGTTAATAAATTACTTTGAGTTTTGTAACTGAAAGACTGTTCAAAGTTGAAAAATATTTTCTAGAAATTTCAATTATATTAAGCCAAACTTATAAAATTATTTTGAAAGTTTTCAGTTTTACCTTGCACGAAAATAGCAAAACAAAAATTACTGGATTTCCATTTATCATACTTCAATATATATCAATATATAGCTAGGAATACTTGTCCATGCAAACACATTTCACTGTGATGTTGTAACCTCAGAACATAGATCAATGATATTCTTAAGAGATTCTGAATTCGAAAACAACCATAAATTAAATAACAATAAGCGATCAATAGAATAACTGCACATTATCCTGAAATAAATTAGAAAGAACAGTTGAAAGCATACGAATATGCGAGAAGTCTTTCCGTTTAGATACACGACATGGTGTGCAATAGTCGCAGTTTGACAATTGACGAAGTCATATGTAGCGAATTCAGTAAATCCAGCAAACATAGACGCCAGCGAATAAAGTACTAAAGTAGCTACCTGCGTATTTTTTTTTGAATAAGGTGTTCTAAAGACAACTGTTCTGAAGGGACGATTACTGCGAATTACAGAATAGTATTCTAACCAAATTTGTATGACAGAGGATCATGGAAGCACCTTGTTGAGTCTTTGGGCCCCCGACCCTACTAGGACAAGGGGAAGAAGATGATGATGATTATAATTTCTTAAGTCGTAATTTCAAAATGAAATGTATTTTGCCTTGTTTTAATTACCTAATTCTGTCTAAGATATTCCAGATTTAATAAAATGGCTTTCTGAACTGATAATCCTGGCATCATAGTGTGCTCAATCCTCAAAATATTTGGGATTCTTTACATATTTAAATATAAGTGTGATAGCTAATTGAAACATGTATCATGTACAGAATGGGTTCTACAAATAATTATTCTTAAAATTAAATGGTTTACATAGCGAAACTAGTTTTACAGTTCTCCGGCATGCAATTGTCCCAGGTTCGAATCCCTGTTCAAATTTGTTTTCGATAAGTATATTTTTTCCGTGCATCTTTCTTCAATTATTCATCCAAGATTATGCTAAAAGTGACGTTTTCGTGCATACCACTCATCAATAATACGTTGTTTAAAATATTTTTTATGCATATCATTTTTTCGCCAAATATATGGTAAGTATATTACAATATTAAGACAATATAGACATCATTATCCCAATTCTAATTTCGTTGTCCGTCCATCCGTAACTTATTTATAGTATAAAAAACCCTTTTTTTCGTCTTTTTTCCTTTTTTCTTTCATTTTTTTAATAAATAAATAAATAATTATTCTTTAGGAACCGACACGTAAAAGAACCGTCATTGTTGACGAGTTATTTCATATAGAAATAATTCTAGTAAACCGTAACCGCATGGAAATGCCTTCAGGTTGGGCATGCCTACAAATGCGTGCTGTCTTGTGTACCCTGGTGTCAGCTGCGATGCAGAAAGTTTGCCAGGTATTCGCTTAATGGCTTTTATGAAACATATACTCGAGAAAACGTTAAGTCCGCGTTGTTTGAGACTAAGAAATACTTAGCATTTAAATTGTTGTTCAATTTTGAGCAAACTGGGTGTTGCGATTGCAAAAAGGTGTTGGAAGAATTATTTATTTAATTTTTAATCGATTTTCCATTTTTAGCATATATTATTAAAATTAAGATAAAACAAAATTGTACGACATATTTTACAAATTTTAAATGAGAAGTGAAGTTTTATAATAATAACAATAACGTGTTGTATTGTACAACGCCATTGAAAAATATTTACTGTTGAATTTAATTGTTATTATTTATTCATTCGCAGATACCTTAACTAAATTATTGTAACAGTACCGTGAAGAGTAGATTTTATTTTGACGTTTATACCGGCGCGATATCAACAACGTTACGGCGGCCGGGATGGCCAGTAATAGAATTGAAAGCGACAGATATTAGACGAAATACCTACTTAAGATCGATTGTTGAACAGAAATTTCTCGAAAGTGTTACCTAGTGACAATAAAAACTTTATAGAGGACCGACGAATTGTGAAATAGTGAAAAATTGAGATTTGTGCTGCAGAATAATTCGTATTAAGTGATTAAAATAAATAATCACTAATTAATAAATCATTAGGTAATTCCCAGTGTTTAATTTGTCTCCCATAACCACGTTCCGTTACAATATTTTAGCTAGACCAACTAGACCCAGAAATATATAATTTTCATTGAAGGACTTGTTCGTAGAATTCATTTATATAATTTATTGAACGTCTCTATATTGTGATTACGTTGCCACCGGAGAGCATTAATTCATATTAATAATTTGAAAAGGACCATTTCTTTGAGAATAATTAAATACAAAATACTCCTGAATGTGAAGTACCTACTTAACAGAAACAGTAAAATTTTATGACTCAATTTGTAAAATACCATTTATCCGTTAATACAGAGCCCCGTAACTTGAAAGGGCCGCACTGTGGGGGTCGGGGCTGGGGCGGAGCCGCCTGTGGCCTATAATTATATCATGATCTCCAGTACGTGGAAGTGTTACCACCCAACTGCTTTCAGGAGGAACTTTAAACCGGCTTCGTTGGTCAGAGAGAATGGAATTTTAATTCGACTGTCGACGCTCACAAGATACACATAGCAGTGGAATATATCACGCATCCGCTTGGAATGGAATCTCTGGTCTACTTGTCAGCCACTAACAGATTCGATAAACTAACGAGGGCCGACAGGATTAATACCATATCTTAAAGACCAAAGAAATAATTTGTTCGATTCAAGTACACACATAACTAATCCAGATTAATGAAGCAGTTAGATTATATATAGCTATGAAAATTTCTAATAAAAATCCACAATAAGAAATTCTAATTTATTTAATTATCTCTTTCAATAACTACAAAATAACGCATGTTGTGGCAGCATTATTTATATAATTAACCAGAAAACACCTTCATTTTTATTTACTTTTTTATTTGGGTTTCAATAGGCCAAGAGACCCAACTACAGAAGCGAAATACATAACAAAACACCCAGACTCGAGTAAATCACATAGATTAATTGTGAACTTACAGGGAATCGAATCCGGAACCCTCGGTGTGAGAAGCCAGTGTCATTCCCACTGAGCCACGAGGGCCGCCGTACAAACCTAAAGTTCCTTGTACAAACTGCTAATTGGTTAAATCATTAACATGTTAATGGTCCTTTCATACAACGTAAACTAAAATTTAAATTCGATGTATGAATAGTTCAATGTATTGGCATTAACAAAAATAAATATATGAGAGACGAATAACTTAGTAATGTGAAAACAAATTTAAAGGGTTATTATTTGCAAACAGAACCTGGTCATTTACAACATTAAATTTGCTCTTAGTTTTTTTTCTTATTTAAAATTAATGCAAAACTCTAATACTATGTTATTTGTACGTAAAATTTGCATATCCTTATTAATAATAAAATATTATTTTGTTTCCAAAAGTTAATTGGAAAATTCAGAATATTTATAGCTTGTTGGTCTTGTGTTTAGGACTCTCGCCTCGTGATCCAAAGGTCGCGGGTTCGAACCTCACTTCAGACTAGCAAGTTAATCCTATTTTCATAACACAAGCGTTTAGCTTAATTTGAAAATAATAAGAATATTGATGTGATATGATCCGTGTTCGCATCTCTATTTAAAAAAAAATATCGTGAATGCTCCTTAATTCTATTACCAAAATTTCAACAAGCTATATAAAAATAATTTCAATCATTACGAATTAATTTATAAGGCCCCGATATTTTTTAATTATCATCCTTATCCTTATTATTATAACATAATATTTGAAAATATTTGCGTAGTATACTAATAAGGAACCATTGATTCTGAAGCCTGTGGAAAATTGAATAAATTAGTATTTAATAATTTTCAACAACTCTGAAGAAAAAATTATTTCCACAGACTATATGGTAGAATAAAATTAAAATGAACTTTCCGAAACAATGATATTTTTCCTAACTGATTTATAACGCCGTCTGATCCTTCATATCTAATGTATCTGTAAAAATAGTTGTTTTTAAAATTATGTATAAGTTGCTAAGTATTTCTAATGTAGAATACTAGGTAATTTAGCCTTGAAGGTCCTTGAATCCATTTTCGTTATAACATAAGAATATTCGCATCATATTTATTTTAAATAATTTGTTGTACAATTTTTATATCATTATTATATAACTGCTGTTGCTCCTTAAAATGTTTATTTTAAAATGAATCTACTAGGTAAGTAGGCCCCGAGTAAAATCTTTAATTAAACTTATTTTCACTTAAGTACCCATCGACACAAAATTTTGTCTTCCTATATTTTAGTACAAGAATTATTGTAAAGTGAATTTGATTTTATCCCACGGAAATCGACATTGATAAGCTGATTAAACTCGACGCACATTTTATATTAAATTGAAATGTTTCCCAGATTCTAGCCAGTAAAGTAGTTATTCAATTAATTGAATTACATTTTCGTGCCTTGTTCAAAATATTTGGATAGAAACTGACAATATTTTGGCACATGTTTGAGTTTTGCATCAATTATTATGGGTGACATATTGTAGGTATATTAATTAATTACTTTATTATAATAAATGAGTAATGTTAATATTCAAAACCTATTAATTTCATCGGGTACTACACACTCCACGCTAAAAAATGTAATATTATATAATTGAATTAATTCAGGTGTCAGATATGTGCCGTGGGAGTTTTTTTTTTGTTAAATTTTTAGTAGAAAATATTCATTTTACTTTTATGAAATCTCAACAGAGATAAGTGACATATAACAATTCGTCTAAAAATAATAACTTAAGTTTAATATTCACTCTCACATTGACGATTGTGATTCTTATATTAAAATGAAAAGAAGTAAACTAAATATTAGTTTAAATACAATTACTTTTAATTAAAATTTTAATTTACAATATAAATTGTCCTCGGCTGCATCGGTAACAAAATGAGCGTTCGCTCAGTCCGAACGTTGCGAACGGAAAGTTCGTGCAATTTTCTATAACGAGATTCTATGCGCTAAGCATAATTTAATACAAGGCTTCGACAAGATAAGCACCTCCCTGGTAATAAAACATTCAGACCGAAACACATTTCACGAGGGATCACAACGCTTGAGGAGAAATTTCTGAAACCGCGTGTTCGTGTATATTTTTTCAAGGGGTGTAACGTCTGACTTGAAATGCGTGCCTGTCATGAAAAATTCTGACTGACGAAAGTTTAATTATTATTACTGACAACATTTTTTATAATTACTGGCTTTGCTACTCAGTTTTCACGGAGATTTGGATTTTTTTGGACACGATATTAATATCACATTTTCAGTATTTAGCTTGCTAGGTAGAAAAAACCCGAAACAGAAAATCAAAATTGGACCGGTAAAAGTAGCATGAAAGCAAACTGAGTGCGGTGAAAATGCTGTAGAAAATGCATAGACAAACTATATAGAATTGTTGAAAAAACAAATCTGTATATAGCATAGTAAACAGGATTAAAAAGGTAGCTACATGAAACGTGTAATGTGTAAAAAGATAATGATAAATTAAATATGTATATGTATGAACCGAACGTTAGAGGCTACGGATAAAAAATACGGAAATATCCATGAAAAACCTGGCGTGACCTGGACAATTGGATTATTTAAAGCTACTCTCACAAAAAGTTTTTTATTTAAAAACTACTTCGATTTATATTAGGTCCTTACATATGAAATTGGCGTTTAGTATGGGAGGAACATAAAGCCGATTTTTTTTTATTATAATATATTTATTTAATCAAAGTATGTACCATTGCTATCTATGTACTTTTGCCATCTCATAGGTAGTTCATCGATCCCTTTACTAAAAAAACCATTCGGACGGGAATCAATAAAATCTTTGAAGGCGGTTTGGACTGCCCCATCGGAGTTGAATTTTTTCCTTTGCAAGAAGTTATCCAAATTTCGAAAAAAATGGTAATCTGTTGGGGCAAGGTCCGGAGAGTACGGTGGATGTCTTAGACATTCCAATTGAAGCTCCTCTAATTTGGTAGCCGTCTGTTGTGCAGTGTGTGGTCTAGCGTTATCATGAAGCAGCAGTGGCCTAGAGCGATTAACCAGCCTCGGTTGTTTAGCAGCTAGCTTTTCCATCATGGTTTGCAGTTGCTGACAATAGACATCTGCCGTAATCGTCTGGCCAGATTTAAGAAAGCTGTAGTGAACGACACCAGCACTAGTCCACCAAACGCTCACAAGTAACTTTTTTGGAGTCAATTTTCGCTTGGGGCATGGTTTGGCTGGTTCGGCAGGGTTCAGCCATTGCGATGAGCGCTTCCGATTATCGTACAGGATCCACTTTTCATCACAGGTAATGATTCGATTTAAAATCCCTTCATTATTGTGCCGGTTGAGTAATGCAACGCAGCAGTCAACGCGCGTTTGTTGATTTGCTTCACTCAATTCGTGAGGTACCCACCTTTCAAGCTTTTTCACCTTACCAATTTGCTTCAAGTGGATTAAAACAGTTTTATCACTAACACCGCAGCCTGCAGCTAACTCGGATGTGGTTTGCGATGGATCCGCTTCCACAATAGCCTTCAATTCTTCATTATCAACTTTGGTCTCCGGCCGTCCACGGGGCTTGTTCTGCAGGTCGAAATTTCCAGAACGAAAACGTTGGAACCAAAAACGCACTGTGTTTTCTTTTGCGGCACCGTCGCCATACACATCATTAATCCTTCGAGCCGTTTCTGCAGCACTGGTGCCACGGTGGAACTCGTACTCGTAAATAACGCGATATTTCAAGTTTTTCATTTTGTAAACTGAGTGACGCAAAGAAAAAAACAATTGAGGAAAAAACAAATGAATTATAATTTTTAAAACACAAATCCATGAGTAAATAGCTGTATAAATTTGGATTTGGAATTCCTAACCAAAGAGAAGATATTTGAGATCAAATTTGCCAGTACGGCAAAACGCCAATTTCATATGTAAGGACCTAATATTAATTTTATATTAAATCTGTATTTCATATGTTTTCCTTCTAAGTAATGAGTATTAAAATATTTATAGAAGTGTATGCTTCAGCTTTTATACGTACAGCTTCGGCTGAGATAGGTAAACCTTAAAAAGGTAAATATATTGTGTCAAATAATTATTATTGTACATTTTTGTACTTCAACGTCCATTAATTAATCGGATGTGCTGTATATCATTAGGTATAATAGTAAAATAATAATTTTACTTTTACAAAATATATTAAAATATTTATTTATCCTAGAATGGAAAACATTAACAAAAAAAAACATAAGGGCAAGTCAATGGTAGGTATTAAAAGACTTTTTAAAATTTAAAAATCTAATCCTAAATAATCATTATGTTTTTGTCTATTTGAATATAAAAGATCTATAAATTAATGTAACCAATATAAAAATAGTTCGGAATTAACGAATCGTTCACTATTCGATTAATTGTACCGACAGGAATTTCTATAGAAAACAAAGGCGATAGCAACTTCCAGAAACCATTTATATAGTTTAATTTATGAAACGTAGAATAATTTTCTAACAACAAAAGGCAGACCCGTTTAAGATCTTAGATTTTTAGATTTTATCTAAGAATAAAATCAATCAAGATTTGTAAAAAAAATTAATCATTTATTAAAAGATAACTGAAATATAATTTTATAAAAATATATGTTACAGTGTTAAATTTCAATAATGTACAATTATATACAATACTAGCTTATTCGCGCATCTTCGCGATTTTTAGTAACTTTTAGTCATATTTTATTAATTTGTGTATTAACCTTACATACAGAAATGTGTCGTCCAGGACTTATTTATAGAACTTTTTGAGTTCTGCAACTTTTTTATAGAAAGTATTTATATATCTCTTACCGTTAAGGCAGCGTCCAAAAAAAAGCAATGCTCGACCATTTTTTCGTCGACTTTAGTTGTAAAATAGGTCACCACGAAAAGCCCTTTTATTTTAACGGCATAATATATAGCCTATGTCCACCCTGAAAATTTTCGGAGATTACCTCCTACATTCAAACTTACAAACTTTACCTCTTTATAGGTATAGATGTATGCACGAAATATGAATTAATAATGTAGGTATACATTATTGTAATTTATACTTTGTAACATATATAATACGTAAATATTTAAAAAGTATTTACAAAATTAAACACATTTTATTTTATATAAGACAAAATTAATTTATTATTGAAAATTAAATGTTTGTAACATTCAAACTTGTTTCCATTTCAAATTGTATTGAAAGCAATTAAGCCCTTAAATGCAAAAGCTTTTAAGCCCATTCCGTAAGTTTTCAGTAAGGCAGACTTATTACTTATGGGAAAGTTTCAAATATATTTTATTTGAAAAAGTCTTAAGGTTTTCAAAGTTCAAGCTCAAGGTGATTTCAATACATTATAAAGCAGATTACCTTTAAAAAATATACCCATATATCCAGACATTCCTGGAATACACACACGTACCATCGCGCGATGCAAGACATTTTTTTTCGCAGGTTATCCAACTCATGAATCATGTGACCTTCTCTTAGTATTATATGTTCGTACCATCTGAATAAGTTTTTTTGTAATGTCACGTATCGTGACTGTGGGAGGAAAATGAAAATACTCAAAATTATTACTATTAATTTAAGTCACTGGACACGAATTTAAGCAGAATTATTTGATTCACAATATTTTGCAATTAACTATTTTGCTCGTCTGTGAAACACTTAATTATCGCTTGCTAGAATATTTATTTAATTCTCGCCTTGAATAATCTGCCCGATGGTAACACTGCGGACTCCATGGCTATATTGATGGTTGTCGCGTCGGTTAGTCGTCAAAATATGCTCCGTCTTTTATACGAAACACGTTGGTTTTTTCAACCTTCCAGACTATTCTATACATTACAAATGTTTACGAGAATACTTCACCATCGTTTCTAGATTATTCCAGTTGCTACCCAAGTGTTGTAATGTTATGAGAGATTGTGATCGTAGAATATTCGCGAAAGTACGGAATCATGTATTTTTCAATAATTTCACCTGCAAAATACCACTGATGTAAACGATTTGAATTTTAATGTAGCATTTTCACCCTACTACGTGCAACTTGTCTTTCTATTTTGTTATACTCTCACCCTTAAGACATGGTTATAAATATTTTACTTTGCGACATTTGATTAGACCACTTTTAATTCTGTGCTCAATGCCAAGATTATTTATAGTGTACATATTCTGTGAATTGACTTAGTTTAAATTCGAATAATAAAGAAATTGATTTAATATAGCAAGAATAAGACATTTTTAATTGATTCCATAATCCTTGGTTTAATATTGCTATTTTTAACTGGGATATTTTGTAGCATGTAAAAGTTTATTGCACCATTTTCCACATATATATCTGACGTTTCGCAGAATTTTTCACAATTAGACTTTAATGTATTGCATTTTATTGTTTGTAGGTTTGCGTTAGAAAAAAAAGAAAATCGTTAACTTAATGACTGTTATTAATCAATATTTTAAATATTATAAGTTTTGTGAAATAATAAATGAAAAATTCCTCTCCCAAACCTTCTAACAAAAAGGAAGATCCAAAGAAGAATACTGTAACGACTGAAAGGCATGGTGATTATTTTTCGTAAATTATTCATGAATAATACAACTTTGCTTCGGTCAAATTCTTTTTAAATCTGTATGCATGCTTAATATGGTGCTTAGTTTTACATTAGAAACGTCATTAAAATATATTTTCTAAAATATAACAGGTAGAAAATATTTTTAGTCTTAAAATATTTAAAGAGAAATCCGCACGTCTTTGGATATTTGGTGAATTATTATTAAATTAAGGATCATTTCCAATATAAATTTTTCATCCGAAAGCAACTTGATAAAGATTTGGCTTTTAATTCATCCACTTTTGAACTGTTTAATTTTCTGAATAGGCCCCATACATTTTGAATAATCGACGAGACAAGTTTGCAAGAGGCTTCATTTTATATAACTTAAATATTCGAGAGGTAACGAGGATCTTTACTCAAGACCTGAAAAATATTGCAAAATAAATATCAAATACATATTTATGAAAAAATGTTAAATGTTCCCAGTATTACCATATTAATGTAAAACTAGTTATATTAATGTAATATCATAATTTTGTTTGGAAATGTTTTAATATTAGGTCCTTACATATGAAATTGGCGTTTAGTATGGGAGGAACATAAAGCCGATTTTTTTTTATTATAATATATTTATTTAATCAAAGTATGTACCATTGCTATCTATGCACTTTTGCCATCTCATAGGTAGTTCATCGATCCCTTTACTAAAAAAACCATTCGGACGGGAATCAATAAAATCTTTGAAGGCGGTTTGGACTGCCCCATCGGAGTTGAATTTTTTCCTTTGCAAGAAGTTATCCAAATTTCGAAAAAAATGGTAATCTGTTGGGGCAAGGTCCGGAGAGTACGGTGGATGTCTTAGACATTCCAATTGAAGCTCCTCTAATTTGGTAGCCGTCTGTTGTGCAGTGTGTGGTCTAGCGTTATCATGAAGCAGCAGTGGCCTAGAGCGATTAACCAGCCTCGGTTGTTTAGCAGCTAGCTTTTCCATCATGGTTTGCAGTTGCTGACAATAGACATCTGCCTTAATCGTCTGGCCAGATTTAAGAAAGCTGTAGTGAACGACACCAGCACTATTCCACCAAACGCTCACAAGTAACTCGCGTTTGTTGATTTGCTTCACTCAATTCGTGAGGTACCCATCTTTCAAGCTTTTTCACCTTACCAATTTGCTTCAAGTGGATTAAAACAGTTTTATCACTAACACCGCAGCCTGCAGCTAACTCGGATGTGGTTTGCGATGGATCCGCTTCCACAATAGCCTTCAATTCTTCATTATCAACTTTGGTCTCCGGCCGTCCACGGGGCATGTTCTGCAGGTCGAAATTTCCAGAACGAAAACGTTGGAACCAAAAACGCACTGTGTTTTCTTTTGCGGCACCGTCGCCATACACATCATTAATCCTTCGAGCCGTTTCTGCAGCATTGGTGCCACGGTGGAACTCGTACTCGTAAATAACGCGATATTTCAAGTTTTTCATTTTGTAAACTGAGTGACGCAAAGAAAAAAACAATTGAGGAAAAAACAAATGAATTATAATTTTCAAAACACAAATACATGAGTAAATAGCTGTATAAATTTGGATTTGGAATTCCTAACCAAAGAGAAGATATTTGAGATCAAATTTGCCAGTACGGCAAAACGCCAATTTCATATGTAAGGACCTAATATACTCTTTTTAAAAACAGAATATTTTCAATATAATCGACTGCATACTAGGTTATCTTGTTACTTGTAATGATATTAACAAGAACTTATTGGAATCAATCAATTTGATTTTTTTAAAAATCATATATGGTAAACATAAAATGATATTAACAAGAACTTATTGGAATCAATCAATCTGATTTTTTTTAAATACCTACATATATGGTAAACAACCGATTTTAAAAATAAGCTGTTTATCACATTCATCTTGCTTTTTCTAAGCCAACAGAATAGTAAACAATGTTGAATTATTTTTTTGTACAGCATATAAAATAACGTTTGGATAACACCAATGTCTGCGCGTACGAACGATGACCTTATTATTGAATAAAACATCGCATTATCTCTTAAACATTTAACAGGAAAAAATCAGAAGAATAAATTTTCCGCTCATCAATTTTCTTATTGCAAATGCATTCAATACCGAGAACATTTTATATTACATATAAATCTTTTCATAATCAAAGTCGAGTTGGAGATATTTATCTTTCTTTCGCGAATGATATTATTAAAAAAAAAATTACAAAGGAATTCTTTGAAATAAAATAAGAATGTTTTGAATGAACTGCAGCCATGAGTGTAACTATGACATGTATATTATTTAATATTTTTTATAGTACAAAAAAACTCAACCGGCGATTCACCTATTTTTTCTATGAAAGCACATATAAAATGGAAAAGCTGATTTATGTATATTTACGGCTATAAAATGTCCTATTTTATGTAATTCAGTAGCATTTTAGGCAACATATGTTGTAAAGTATTTTTGAACGTGGTTTGCACAACAATATTGAGGGCTTGGTATTACGCGGCTGCTAAGATTTTTTTTACATTTTGTTATTTAGAAAATATTAAAATCATTTTAATGTTGTCATTATAATAATTTAGAAAAACTGCAAAAATGTAATGTAATAAATTTCTTTAATAAAAGGAGCAGAAATACAAGATTCCAAGCATTCCTCATAATATTAAATCATAAATTCTAGCAGCTAAGTCTTCATCTGCAAACATAAGTAAATGAAGTCCACTTTATTTAAATCGTAGTAATTTAAATCTCCATTCTTTTATATTTGTTTCAGTTTTAAAAGTTCGGTCTTTAGGGATCTGTCATTTTCGATCGAGGTAATTCTTCAAAAAAGTAACCCATAAAAAACAAGTTTTTATTATACTCCCTTTCTCATTTACTAGTGGAAACTGGTTTGACGCTTTGGTCTTTGGTCGAGCGACGCCACGAAAGGGAGTAATAAAAAAATCCAAAATTATACTATAATCAGGTTCCGCATCTACCAAACGCGTTAAAATATTTTCATACAACTTACTAAGTTGTATGAAAAAACCATTAAAAATTTGAAAAATCCAAAAATTTATTCATTTTTTTTAACGAAAATTTGATAGATCTTCTTGATCGTCGCCACGAGTCTGCTTGCAAAGTTTCAGCTCGATTGGATCACGGAAAAGGGGTTAAAAATCGATCCAAAATTTTTTCGTCAAGCAAACAAGCAAGCCACGAGTTAAAAGAAAGTAAGTAAAAATTTGTATAGATTAGTTCAATAAAATTCTTAAATAAATAGTAAATAATACTTGTTTACTTATTTACGTAAGGTTAGCTTTCTAGAGATTTTGTATTATTTTATTAATACGCGGGAATTTAAAAAGAAAACTATTTCTTAGACCTATAAATTACATATTCTGTAGGTATATAAGATTTATTTTTCGATGCTGGGATAATATTAAAATTCCGAAATCGAATACGAAATGCTATGATGAAAGGAGAATTAAGTTTTCCAAAAACTTCTAATACATTACCCCACGAAATAAGAAATCGAAGCAAAATTTAAGTTGTAAAAAAATTAACTTAATGTTATACAATTAAATTGATATTTAAAAATGTTACTTAAATTATGAAAATACTCACTTTTATCTGAATATTATTTATTTATATAAATGTAAAAGAAATAATCAATTTTTGTGTGCCTACTTAAATTATTCAGTTATCGTATATTTTATTTAAAACAATTAAGAAAAATTGTGGCAAAAAATAACACTTTAAAAATCAATAACGATAAGGACTTTTCCTGTTTTGATTAAACACTTTTATTTCTTTGCTTGTCCATTGTTGTTTACACTGACTGGCTGGTCTAAACCCCGGACAGACACGCAACTTTGAAATATTCCAACGGCGGCTGACAGCTTTATTTGTTCGAGTAGTGTAATTAGTTTAGCTTTACACACAATGAATAATAGAAGCTAATTTGCGGGCCGTTTAGTATCAGTACATCCATGAAATCGATTGAACCAACTTTGATGCCATATATTTCAAAAATATTGATGTCAAACTGGTCGTTATTTTAACCTATTTACGTTTTGAACTTAAATTTTTATTAGATTTGAGGCTTATAGCTTATAAATGTATTCTTATTGTTTTTGAGGACATGTGTATATATTAAATGCTTTTATATACAGGGTTATTTGTAAAACATTAATAACCTCGCAGGGCTATATTCCTGCCTTGATTATGAGTCGAAAATGTTCAAGCTATTATGACCTAATATCAATAGTAAAGGAGATATGGACATTAAAGTTTGCATTTTTTTTTTAATATTTACAACTTATTTTTTGTCAAACGTTCGACTATCATTACAGTAACTCATATCGATTACAAAAAATTCATTCGTTTCAATGCAAGTTAAATAAAATGATAAAAACCTTGAAAAAATTCCATTTGGAATGTTCTCCAATTAGAATTCGAAGGTTTTTATTTTTTTATTTGACTTGTATTAAAGAGAATGAATTTTTCATATTTGATATAAGTTACTGTAATGATAGTCCAACGATTTACAAAAAATAAGTCAGAAATATTGAAAAAAAAATGCAAACTTTGATATCATATATCTCCTTAACTATTGATATTAGGTCATAATAACTTCAACATTTTCGACTCATAATCAAGTCAGGAATATACTCCTGCGAGATTATTAATGTTTTACAAATAACCCTGTATGCACGTCAGTCATGAGAGTGAAATGAGAGAGATAATCCTACCGAAGAGATATAACCGCTAAATATTATACACATGGAAATTTTGTTCACACACATATCTATGCACATGTAGGTTATATAAAAAATATCTTGCTGTCTGTTATTTCTCTGGTTTATTTACAATGTATTACAGTTACTCTTATTTACCACATTTCTGTTTATATACAAAAAATACTGGAGACAGTAATTCACTGGCTCGAGCGGGTCGCCGGTCATGATCCTGTTCTGGTGTTGCCAGGTGGTAACATCCAGCACACTTTGGATGTGAATTTAACACTAATTACTGACTGACACTGACTGACTTACAGACACATATGTTTATGATCTCTTATGGCTTTTTTAAATAATCCCAATTTGTTCTAATATTTACTGTGTCGCATGCATAGAAGATTTATGTTATGCCTATTCAAACAATGAAGAATTCCCTCTATAATACGGAATGGAACGGAGTGCATCAGAAAGTCTTTAAAAAAGACTTAAAACGCACCTTTCCATTAAATTAAATACTAGTGTAGGACTAAACAATGTTAGTGTAAAGCGCCCT
Organism: Agrypnia vestita; assembly: GCA_016648135.1. Classification (NCBI taxonomy): domain Eukaryota; kingdom Metazoa; phylum Arthropoda; class Insecta; order Trichoptera; family Phryganeidae; genus Agrypnia; species Agrypnia vestita. The sequence goes on along the minus strand of JADDOH010000593.1, from coordinate 121,146 downwards.
TGAGGTGATTTTTTTTTACGAAAATGGCGCTATATAAATTATCAATTTTTATTATTAGGTCCTTACATATGAAATTGACGTTTAGTATGGGAGGAACATAAAGCCGATTTTTTTTATTATAATATATTTATTTAATCAAAGTATATACCATTGCTATCTATGCACTTTTGCCATCTCATAGGTAGTTCATCGATCCCTTTACTATAAAAACCATTCGGACGGGAATCAATAAAATCTTTGAAGGCGGTTTTGACTGCCCCATCGGAGTTGAATTTTTTCCTTTGCAAGAAGTTATCCAAATTTCGAAAAAAATGGTAATCTGTTGGGGCAAGGTCCGGAGAGTACGGTGGATGTCTTAGACATTCCAATTGAAGCTCCTCTAATTTGGTAGCCGTCTGTTGTGCAGTGTGTGGTCTAGCGTTATCATGAAGCAGCAGTGGCCTAGAGCGATTAACCAGCCTCGGTTGTTTAGCAGCTAGCTTTTCCATCATGGTTTGCAGTTGCTGACAATAGACATCTGCCGTAATCGTCTGGCCAGATTTAAGAAAGCTGTAGTGAACGACACCAGCACTAGTCCACCAAACGCTCACAAGTAACTTTTTTGGAGTCAATTTTCGCTTGGGGCATGGTTTTGGCTGGTTCGGCAGGGTTCAGCCATTGCGATGAGCGCTTCCGATTATCGTACAGGATCCACTTTTCATCACAGGTAATGATTCGATTTAAAATCCCTTCATTATTGTGCCGGTTGAGTAATGCAACGCAGCAGTCAACGCGCGTTTGTTGATTTGCTTCACTCAATTCGTGAGGTACCCACCTTTCAAGCTTTTTCACCTTACCAATTTGCTTCAAGTGGATTAAAACAGTTTTATCACTAACACCGCAGCCTGCAGCTAACTCGGATGTGGTTTGCGATGGATCCGCTTCCACAATAGCCTTCAATTCTTCATTATCAACTTTGGTCTCCGGCCGTCCACGGGGCTTGTTCTGCAGGTCGAAATTTCCAGAACGAAAACGTTGGAACCAAAAACGCACTGTGTTTTCTTTTGCGGCACCGTCGCCATACACATCATTAATCCTTCGAGCCGTTTCTGCAGCACTGGTGCCACGGTGGAACTCGTACTCGTTAATAACGCGATATTTCAAGTTTTTCATTTTATAAACTGAGTGACGCAAAGAAAAAAACAATTGAGGAAAAAACAAATGAATTATAATTTTCAAAACACAAATACATGAGTAAATAGCTGTATAAATTTGGATTTGGAATTCCCAACCAATGAGAAGATATTTGAGATCAAATTTGCCAGTACGGAAAAACGTCAATTTCATATGTAAGGACCTAATATTATGTCTGTACTTCGATTTTTAATTTGTAGTGTAGTGTCCTGGTGAAGGGACCATTGGCTCCGAAATATGTTGTTTTTTCAACAAATTAGTTGTGAAAAGTATATTGTCGTTAATTTTGATAATAAAGTCGCCATAAAGTTATTTTACATCTATTGAAAAAATAATAATTACGAATAATTGTAATAAAATTAAGACAAGCCTGTCGAATAATTTTTTACAATTCAATATCAAAAAAGTTATAAAAGGTGCAGTATGTAAACCGCATTAGGAATGTGATAAAAATGTGAAATACTATGGTTACTAAGAAGAGATATTTAAAATTGATTATTTGTGATCCACTGAATCTAAAGAGCATTTCACATTTAAACCAAAAAAGAAAGTAATATAATATAAAAAGTGGTGAAAACTAAGTTTGTTTTATTAATTATATTAATATAATATTGTTGGAAAATAATTTTATCAAAGCAACGGATAAAAACATATATGACGGGTGAAAAGTGGATCGATTAGATCATGAAGTTTATACTAAATGCATGGTCAAACAGACAATAATAGCCGAAGTAATTTGTTAGAAAATAAATATTTAGTGCTCTACGGATTTTGTGGGGATACTTGTTCGAAAGCAAGCATTTACTAATGCACAGTTGTGTGCGGTTGCTTCACGGGTAAGCACCCCGGGGAACGTTCGGTTGCTGTTCTTGAGTGCCCCTACTTCACCAAGATTCAAATTTTCTTAGTCTACAGGATTTTGTTAGTTTTACCACCACCTGCAAGGATCCTGTGTGTTGCGATAACCTCCAGAGATTTGCACATTCTCACTATTGGTCTGACAAGCAAAGCCCGGCTTTATTCTTTGGTTACAAATACAAATAACTTTCATATCACGGCACGAAGATTGGTATATATTATCAACAGAGAGATATTAAAGGCTTGAAATAACTGAAGTGCGGAGAAGCTAAGTCCTTCCAGCTTGCTCTATCATATTGGATACACTGAACAACTGCCAACTGTATCATTCTAACGATATTAATGTAATTTAAGGTAATTAAGGTAATTAATTAATCAAGGTAAGGTAATAAGTAATTAATTCGGATACATTCAAGTGTTTTTTCTTGCGGAAAGTAGGTACATCAGTCTTGACATCTTGAACGTCTATCTAGCGTGCACTATCTATCACACTGGACCCACTGGACAATGTGATAGACATCGATCGTCAATACTATCATGGGATCGTAGCTGTGGGAGGTAAATAAAACACCTAAAAATTAATTATCGACTTATTAATTAACTTAAATCACTTGATACGAATTTTATCGGAGCACTGTTCTTTGATTCATACCAATTTCGTAATTTGCACTATTTTCCACTCCTGAATGTTTCACAAATACGTAGGTAGGTACATTTATATTTCGCATTATTCTTATCTATCACGTTTATGGTCAAACGCGCCCGGTTCACCTTTCATGGTCGCGTGTCTCTTGTCAAAACAACTCTAATATTGTCGTTTCGCGATATTTCCAGAATGCAGAAGGATATTTTGTAACTACCGGTGAAAAACTGTAATTGGCTTTCTTTATGTTCCACATTCCTTGTTTTTTCTTAATTAATTTGTAAGCTGTTGGTTTTCCAAATAAATATAAATAAAAAAAAAAATTAAAAATCTATTGGCTTATTCCGAACCTTTTGTAGTAATTTCCAATTTGCTTTAAAAGGTGTAGAATGCTTAAATCCTCGATTACCTGCAATTCTTTTTGCTTCTACCATCTCGTGACAATATTTATAAACGTCACTAAAATACCGTAAGCTCACTCATTATTCAGTTTTCCCTGGATATCTATTCTCCTGTAGCCACAAATAGATAGATGCGCCGTCTGTGGAACAATCGGCATTCCAACCAACCAAACTAAATCAATGGATATCGATGTGGATTCGTTACCTTTGATTGGCAATAACAGTCATAACCACTTATGGCCCATAAATGGATGCTCGGAGCTCGCTTAATCCCCGCCTATTAATTCAATTCCATCATCGACCATAAAGTTTATTTTGAAAGCTTTTCTGGGTTTACCCGCGCGCTTTTAATACAACCGTTTTGACCATAAAACTTATACCGTTATATACCGTACTGATTTTAATTGTAATTATTTTTCTGATAAAAAGCATAAAAAAATTTTTTAGCATAAAAAATAATACATTTAAACCAAATACATATTTTAGTAGATGTTTATTTTAGCGAACTGATATATTGTACATTTTTCTTTCAAAAATCGATATTTATTTTGTCAACAAATTTGGCCAAATGAAGATTAATGTTTAATACTAAATCTATCTTTTTCTGACCGATGAACTTACTCTGACAGCATTTTCATGCAATATTTCTCTCGTCAAAAGCTATCATCTTTCAGTTCTATTCATTCGTTTATTTTTGTTCAATCTCATTGATAAATTACCGTTTTGAGTACATCAATGATCATTTATTATACGGACTAAGAGCGAACCCATTTTCATATTAACGGGTTTAAAAAATTTTCAGTTAAAAAAATTTTGCTTATATAAATGATTATATAAATGTAATATTTCTCTTTCTCACATTTAAGAAAGCTATTCTCATCGGAATAGCTTCTTACATTTGTGTCTGTTCTTCGTCGCAGATAATAATAATTCTTGGTAGGGGCCACGTTAGCCTTTGTCATTATTAAGTTTGTATATTTTCATCTTGGCCTTCGTCTTCACCAGAAATGATTTTTTTAAGCAAACTAAATGTTTTTAAACTGACGAAGTAAAAGTTTTCATTTTAAAATACAAACGCATAGATACATACTATTTATTTTTTTAATTCAGAAAATATTATATGTAAATACCTACATTTATTACATACACATAGCTTCTATAACCAAGTATATAGAAAAAAATTATCACAGATATAAAGATAGTTTCATAAATAAAAAACAAAGTGTCTAACTAAGCTAAAGCGACCTAAAAAATTGTAGTCAAGCATACAAATTTGGATCCAACTGAATGATAAAAAACCCACATTTTCGAACAAAATCGCCGAAATATTCATTTGCAGTGAATGTTCAGCCTTAAACTCTATTTTTTTTCTCTCAACAGACGAAGTTTAGTGATATTTCAAAATATATGTTTTAAATTAGTGTCAAAAACGTCTAACTACTCAAATCTGTTTGCCAGCCAAAGAAGCTTTTGCAGTAGTAAATTAAAAAACGCTCAGGGTTTTGATACTTCTGTTATTATTAAACATAATTGTAGCTTAGTAACATCCACGGTTAACCCAGGGGTTTGCAAAGAGGCTGAATAAGCCCTAATAATTTATCATTATATGTGTCATATTTAATCGGAGGTTATCAAATTTTTCTTAGCACCGGTAGCCCTAGCAGGCCGCTCGACATTGGCAATGAAATTATTTAGTTTGGGGTTCCCTTAATTCCATTTTAATTTAAATAAAAATTACTATTAAATAACCGCATTACAACATTGGCATCAAATAGAACAAAGCATTCAATTTTTAGTATGAACGTGACTTTCGGACATTCGTATTTTACTCTACTAACAATTTCACTGCAGAAACCGAAAGCCAACAGCGTTAAGTAGAGCTCCAACTTACAACACACCATTCCTCAATATCATACAGTGTAACAACAACATACAGAAACAATGGATTGTTTATTATTCGATATCATACAGTGTAACAACAACATACAGTAACAATGGATTTTTTATTCCTCGATATCATACAGTGTAACAACGACATACAGCGTAACAGCAACAATGGATTGTTTATTCCTCGATATCCTACAGTGCTCCAGTGAAACAGCAAAATTTGAAGGGTCTGCGATTTATTGAAACACATTCATTTATATTACGGGGAAGGAGTTCGGTAGACAGGTTGAGCATATTTTAGGGTTTTTTCGGACCACGTGCAGGGCATTAGTTCATTTCAAATGAAAACAAATGTCGTGAATGATTATTGCATACAACTCTTGCACGTATACGTGCTCCTCCGTTTTACTGAGTTTTCTAGCAACACCTTTTGATTCAATACATAAAGATCTGTAAGTTAAATTTATTTTTATAAATACATTTTCGTGTAACATTTTTTTAAAAGGTTTTTTAATATATTTTTTTATGGGGTAAATATTTCAAAAACTATGCTGCATATAAATTCTGTATATTTTGTTTTCATTTCGCAAAAATTATACAACAGAAAAGTACAAAAATGAAGCGTTAATTCTTCCAACGTATAATGTTTCGAATACCGCATTTTTAATTATGAAATTTAATCTTCAAATAATACATTTTTAATTGTGAAATTTGATCTTCGAGTAACCCTAACACCAACGGTAAATTGCGCTTTATTATTTAGACATCGGTATCTTTAGAATATGAAAAATAAATGTTTTTATATTTAAACAACATCAAAGTTGTATAAGAATCTATAATGGTGAAAATTCTCGAAGATAAATAATTATTTGATATTATTTTTCTAGCAAATTTAGATTTTCCACTTTGGATGCTTATGGTCATGAGTCATGAATAATATTATTTGTGTGACAATCGTCAAAAATGACGTTTCTCATTTGAAAGTACGAACATTGGATCATAGGAGACTAGTTTTGGGATACTTTTGGCGGCCCGGTGACAGATGGACTAGAGGGATGATGAATAACCCCTCTGCAACGCAAAGGCAAAGCCATCAATCATGCTTTTATCAGACACAACCCCTAAAATGACAGTTTTCCTTTGTCGCTCTCCACTCTCTTTCAGACTTGGTCAATATGCACTCGTTTGATACTTCACATATCGACATATTTTCATTAATATGTATTATTAAACGTTAAGGAAGAATTTCGTTACACCTATTAGGAAATATTTTATTGTTAGAAAACGATTTGAATTAAATAGTAAGAAAATTAAAATACTAGAAGCAAATTGTATAATTTTAATTTTTAGTATAGTAAAAATAAGCCTTTTTTTTTAAACACAATTTGGAGATTGTCTGTTATTTTACACAATTAGTATTTATTATCTAGTATCTGTAATACTGATACCTACTTTTGATAATATTGGTACAGGATCGCAGGTGTGAAAGACAAATAAAATACTTAAAATTAATAAATATTTTATTTAGTCACCAAAGTCACTGAAGACGATTTTTCTTATTTGCTGCACTTTTGTCTATTGCAACGTCATCACTTAGGTTACAAGTAAAACTCCGCACGTAATAACCCACTCTATCGCTTGTCTCTGATCACGCGTCACTAGTCAAAACATGATGATGATCGCCGCATATTTATAATGATCCGATGCTTTGGAACATTCTGTTTCTTCCGGAATAGTTTACTTAAAATCAAATTCATGTAGAATGTTCTAAAAACTTCGATTACCTATATTCAGTTATTATTGTTTTAGACTCTCGTGATAATATGATACATATAAGATACTGTGAACTTATAAAAACACTTGTAAAAAATTAAACAATTTTTATAATTCCGAATATAATTTTTTACATTCCAGTTAATTAATAAAACATACAACAATTTACTTAATCAATTCTATCTACATAACCTTATTCAAATGACTATCTATTTTCTTACTCTTATATTATACCTGTGTATCTTATTATTTGCGGAATTACGTAATTTACTTTCAAAATGAATTTGAAAACATTAAAAAGGTTAGATATTCTGAGTTAGATTAAATAAAATAAAGTTTATCGTTGTAAAAGAAAATCATCTTAAAAATCTAAATCTTATTGAAACACCTGATAATTTTCAGTTAATTATTCGATACATACCCACAGTATAATGTTATTTTATAATATTTTATAATATATATATATATTTATATATATAGATTAATTTCTGATACTATGACCAAGCCTCGACAATGGCAAGTAATACCTTGTCGAAACGTCGGTCTAATATTAAGATTTTCGCGGGTAAAAGATGAAGAATTATTTTCTAGGGTAACCCGTATATTGTAGTCTTGAGAAAGACTGTATTATATACCCAACGTTTCGGACAGACAGCACTGGCCATTTTCAGGGGGATTTTCGCCTTTTATTTCGAGTTCTGTTTTGAATTGGTGGCAAGCATATCCGTTCACTCCAGAAGTCGAGATCCAACTGAAGCCTAATGCGAGATTAATTGCTGAGTTTACTTTATCTTATCTATAAATGTTTGCGAACTGGTAATTCCCACCATAATAGAAGAAAATATTTCTACGTGTTTTGTTTGAGATTTCCGCGAGCGCCATTATATGGAACAAATGTCATTTCTGAAATATCTCGCTTTCAAGTTCAATTATCTCAATATTGCTTGGTACATACTCACGTACATACATATAAATATAGGATAATATGTAGCAAGACCCTCGGTTACTACCTACCTCACTAGATATATATAAATACCTGTTCTGACGTATATGTTAAAATATTTTATAATATATTAATATATTCCGATAATTTTAAAGCTTCGTTTTTTAAATCCCTTTTGTAGGTGAAGTAGGAAGAAGAGAAAAGAAGTATATTTTGATTAATTTGTAAAATAAGACCACATATTTAATTGAATAAATTTATTGAAATATCGATTTAATTATATATAAAAGTCTCTAATTAAATAAATATTGTAAAGAGTCAGATAAAAGCGAAAAAGTGAGCAATGTGCGTATTGTTTTATTATAATAAGTATAAATTAGTTAATATGATAAGTATTGATAAATTTTACAATGTCTAAGAAGTTACCAGAAAAATAATAGTGTCTTACCGCATACTTGCTCTATTTTGGTAAGAAAATTTTCATTACATGTTTATGTTCAAATTGTAATTTTACGGTTCTACTGATAATCTGATGAAACTTTATAAAAATTTATGAAATATTACATTATTATACATACTACTAATCACTGGATTTTTTTAGATAAATAGTTTTTTGATAAATATTTTTGATAAATAAATTTACTCTTAATTAACAAGGTCAAGTTATCTCTTAAAACAATAATATACAAACATTCACAATTACAGATTTAACTGTCAATTATGATAAAGTATATATTTGTATTAATAAAATAAAAAGTTAAAATAATTCACAAGAATAAGCAGAATACCTATCCTAGGGATAAAATAATTTTCTTATTATTTTATGTAATTATATATATAAATATATATATATATATATATATATATATATATATATATATATGTAACAAAAGTAACTTCTGGACTCCCTCGCGTTTTCTGTAGATGGTCTCCCTGAGAAGACCTAGGCCGACGTTTCGACACGGTATCACGTGCCATTGTCAAGGCTAAAAAGGCCTCAAAAGTTACGGACTAGCCGTACTTGTTCGCGGGTGACATAAAAGTCTCCCACCAATAAGGTGGGAGACTTTTATGTCATCCGAGTCCAGAGTCCAGAAGTTACTTTTGTTACATACAATAACGCTCGCGGAAACCTCAAGCAAAACATATATATATATATATATATATATACATAGTTTGAGCTGAAATGGCGAAATATTAGAAATGATGAATGATTATAAGTAGGGCAAAGCAACTTTTCTGTAAGAAAGAGTTTTTGCGTAATTGGTGCCACCGTGAGGCAAACGGAAAAGTGCGTGGTTGCGTGACAGACGAGATAAATTCATTTAGTTCTTTCAGGCTAAGAAAGCATTTCCTCTGAATATTCGCTGACAGGAATAGCGAAATGAATATTGAAATAAATATAGAATTATAAAAATTGGATTTAATTTTTTTGGAAATGAATGTACGTGTTTTGAAATCGACAACAGCTTTTTAACTGCTTAAAGCATATTCCTTAAATTTTGAAACATAATTTATTTCAAATAAATTTTAGAAAATGTGTGTACAATTATGTTATTTTTTCGTAAGTGACAAATTTATTTGACAGCCATTTATCATAAAGAAGTTTGTTCCGCAGGCTGTTGGTTCCGAGTTTTATTTTTCATTGTATTTGAGATTTTTTCACGTAAATACAAATCCGGGAAATTACTTTGAATATAATATTGACGAAAATCTTCGAGAGAATTGTACCTTTCTATGATTTTTATAGAGGTTTAAAAGACTTTGTCTTTTGTTACGCAAGTAAATGTTACGTAAGAGGAAAGTACGTTTTAACAGAAAGTGATTTTTTTAAATATTCAGAACAGTTTTCCGGAACGCGTTCAATATGCATGAGTTCCGAAGTCTCCCTCAGAAAACTCAATATCCGGAAAGGAAGTAAGGACGAATTGTAAGTAACTTAAGATAAAAATTTACTCACAAACTACACGGCGTCTGTAATGTACCGAAAAATATTAGAAAAGACAAAGGATATATTTATGTATACTGAAAAAAAACGATAAATTGTGATGCCTTAAAATCACCAAAGATATGGAACGGTATGCAGCTTTAAAATTTTAATAAGTTTATTTCATTTTCAAAATATCACATTTAACAATTAATCTTCAAGCTTTTAATTTTATTCTTATTAAATCTTACCTACCCTACGGTGCGGAATATAAACAAAAGTTCTAAGGATATGTGTACGTGGACTCGAACCTTCTCTTCGATAAACACAGCAACACAATAAAAGCTTATAGTGAGTTAGGATTTGTCTTAAGACTTTCTACCAATGTTACAAATGTCTCTACCCTTAAATTATTCTATTAATGTTTGGGTTTGGAGTTTGTCTCCTAAATTTGGAGTTGGCATTATACTGTTTACCAAAAATGAATTGAGCAAATTTCACGAATACATTAATTCTACAATTGTAGAACTTCTCGTGTTAGAACCGCTGGCATTTATGTTAGAGCTAAATAGTAGAAAAAATGTGGGCCAGGTGTTTCTTCTAGAATAGTTAATCGACTGCACTGCCCCGATTTTACAGTTCGTGTATTCCGTCGTGTCAAAGAATAATGTTATTGATAGTTGAAGACAAATATTCGTACTCATGATATTATTTTTACCCGATAGGTCAAATATTTGTTATTTTAAATGTCAGTTCTTCCTTCTCGGTGTTCACACAGAGTTCATTAGTTACTTTTAAATATAATGGATTTTTTTTTTTTGGAAAAAATCACTGAAATTGAGATGAACGTGTTGGTATTTGATATTATAGTTAGAGCAAAGATTTTAAAACGAATTAGCTTTTAAAAGTTTGTCGCTTCTATAATCTTAAAAACTGACATTATTTACCGGATAATTATTTCCAACCATGTGACTTGTTACCAACCCACCAGTTGTGTAGTAGAGGTTTTGTTTCTGTAGCCTTCAATAAATAATTATATCCAACCATAAATTATGTAAACGTTATAACATAAAAAAAAAAAATCGAATTTATCTAGAGTGTTTGAATATCAGAAGACATGTATTTCCAATTTATTTTTTAATCTATAAATTATCTCAAGAAATCATTGTCATAGAATTAAAATTAGTCCAATAATTATTTATGTTTCATATTCACCTGCTCATAATATAAAATTATATTATTTATACCATCACGCAGCATTTTACTATAATATAAAATATAAAAATTTCTAATCTGTCACTACTTTATCGTAAAACTACTATTTTTTTGGTCACAATTTAGCTATGTGATCTACTCAAGCCTGGGTGTTTTGTGATGTGATTCGCTTCTGTAGTTGGGCCTCTTGACCTGTTGAAACGATTAGAAAAAAGTTAACCCCTTCTCCAAATTTCAACTCTTATCTTACTCTCTCACGTAGCATCAATGACGTATCGTATTTTTACATGAGAGGGTCTCGTGTGTGGGTAGAGTTTGGAGTGTTTTGAAGAGTGACTAATATTAAAATCCTGCGTAAGTTTAGCAAAACCCTTTTCAAAAGTTTCATGTAGATGATATCGTGTGTTTCAATAGTAACCTCGCCAAAGAGCGTACATTACTATAGCGTAATTGGCTTTTATCTCTGAGATTGGTATAAGTTTTTAGTTTTCTTACGGCTCTTTTCCACGGTGCAGTGGCGTGTCCAACCCATATTGACTCGCCCCCACTTGCAATACTCAACCAACGAACAAATTTATTTTAACCGTATAATCGAGTCACTTGTGCAAGTAACAAACAAAGAAAACGGCCGATTCACGATTTTCCCGAAGCGCTTTGGGCGAACATCGTGTCCGCTTTCCGCCCGACTGCAAACGACATTCCCGGTGGTACATCGCTCGGACAGAGTGTTCAGGAAAGCGAAAATGCTGTTAGTAAATCGCGGGCGGTGTCGGCTAAGAGACATAGCATGTTCCCAGCTAATAAAATCGTTTGCACCGGGGATAATAGATTTCACCTTTAGTGTACCAGTTTAGGAGATTAACTAAATTGCACATTGATTTTGAAACACCCCTTTTATTATTAATTTTATTTGCATATTTTTTCGCTTAAATCAGAATTGATTTAGAATTATATTATATTTAAACATGAAGTAGGTACTTATAAGAAAGTGAACAAAGATAATAATTGTCATTCCTTCAAACAAAGCTATTTTTTTATAATATAATTTTGCACCCCTAGTCTTAGAAATGTCAAAGTTTTAATTTTTGAATTAGTAAAGCAGGAATAATGATAGAGTTATTAACTAGCTGGTCAAAATGTATCAACATTCTAAATGAACTGTACAAGATTTGAAGACAGAGATCACTTGTCATCATCATCATCATCATCACCTTGATTATTCATAATTCGTAACATATGATTTTCGAGACATTACCTACTATTATTAGTTGATAGTGTCTCGAATTTTAATAAATATTTTATTGCAATGTATTTTTATTATGTATATATGTATTAGAAATATTAGACATAGTCAATCACGCAAAAATATTTGAACACAGGTCACACCAAAAATTAATTTAAATGTCATTAATTAATCCCGGAAGAGAACCCTGTTAGATTTATGACATTTCGGAAAAAAATAATTATATTTTTTTAATGCTCTCTTAACGAAATTTTAATTTGTTAATGTAGGTATAGTAATAATGTACACCAGTTATCAAAGAATTTCTCGATGATGTTTCAAAAAAACAATTAGAAATTCAGATTCCTTATTATATTTTACTTTATAAAACATTACATTTAAAGATAAAAAAATATGGTGCAAAATAAGAAAAATATTCTTCGATTTTTTCTGAGAATTGAAACTTTGAATCCAATTATCTCAGAATGCCATAATCTAAGACTAGGAATGTGATTTATTATGGAGTTCCTCTACGAATTTCCAGTCACATATATCATAGCCACGTTATAAATTCTTTGGATTTCAATATTTTAAAGAGTACTTCAATTCTACTCAGTACTACAGCTAAACTGGACTATCATTGAAGACTAAGTTGTCAGAAAACACGTACTGAAGTTTTCCAGGGAAAATGGTGTTTCTTTTGACAGTACGTTTTTGCTCTCAAATACTTTTCGATGTACACTTTAACCCATTTCATGTTAATGGTGGCAGCTGCCATCTCATGATTCTAAAGAAAACATGGTCCTTGTATTTACTTTGTCGATGAAATTGTTAACTTTTTTTAAGTTTTCTATGACCGCGTTATAAGTCACGTAAAGTACATTATCGAGGGCATACTTGTAAAATAAAATGAGTACGTTGAAGAATCCTTAACGCTCTCTTTACATATATATTTAAAGTTTATATGTTTAGTAATATGTATGCTGTAAAAATAAATCTGGAATGGCTATCATTAGTACAAAGTGAAAAAGTAAAATCAATTCTTTATTTATATTTTTAAATAACCAGAAATAAATATTGATATACCTTTACCTAGCTATGGAAAATGAAAACTTATTTTTGTTTTTTTATTATAAGCAGTCCGCTACTGGAAAGCGATTTTTGTGATTCAATTAGTGAAATATGCGTAATGTTTATAAATGCACACACACACATACATTATATATATAATAGGATTATATATATATATTATATATATATATGGGTGTATTATATCATATATTTATATTATATATATATTATATCTGTGTGTATATATATATAATATATATATATATATATATTTATATATATTTAGTAAATATACTACGACTGCGGCGACTTACACACATATACTGACAAAATATAATTATCACAAAAATACTGTCAAATAGTTTTACGCGAAGCAATTGATAAGTTATATACATATTTTTCTCTAGAATACACCATGAGACCCAATTACTTAATATGACGAAACACATCACAAAATCACTCATGCTTGATTAAATCAAAAATCATTTTAAACAACCGAATTCAGGAAAATGTATGCAACACATCAGTGGCTAGTGCATATTAATGGTGAGCTATTGTCGAGACACTAAGATAAAAAAGAATCAAAATTTAAAATAATAAAATGAACAACATAATAAATCCAATATATAAACAACTTTTAAAAAAGTATAAAAAAAAATAAATGCGCCATTAGTTTAGTAGGACATGGGTGACATTTTTAATTGACTAGAAACTATTGTAATACAATAAAATTATTTTAATTTTCAATATATATACTATTTTTCTAAGTTTTTTGTCACACTAACGTTTTGAGCAGCTCTTTTCATCATCAGGTGTAATTGATAACTGATCAACCTATTGAGGTAAAGGGATAAGGCGTGGAAGGGGGAGTTTTTTTGGTCGTTAATGAGAATATGAACAGTGGGAATGAAGTGTTAGGGAACATGACGTTATTCATTACACTAGCGTGTCATACCGGCTTCACTTCCCGCTAAGGTCACATTACATCTAATAATAATAATATTTGGATAATTTATTTAGCGCCGTTTTCGCGAATACTCACGTCAATGGCGCTTTTATAAAGCCTGGATGTATTTGTGATGTGTTTCGCTACAGGTATTAGACATGTTGTCCTATCTAGCGTTAAAAAAAATATATTTACTTAAATTTGTTTTTATATCTACGGTAGCTTTTATTTATGGCTATGAAAAAAAAAATTCCAGCGTGGATAAGAAATTCCGAGAAATAGCCTAAATCATTATGTTTTCTTTTATGACACTTCAATACAAAACGCGTGACATATTTTTTTTAAACTTTTGATGTAGTGGTTCCTTTTTACGCTACCCTTAGCTTGCAATGGTTTTTTAACATTCATTCAGTTCTCGAGCGTAACTCGATTACTACCTTCAAAAATGTATGTCTGCGCATGTTTTGATGTTCCCGCTAACATTGTTAGAGGAACCGCTATATAACCGTATACATTATATATGACCTTCCATAAATGACATTTTGAGGTCCTGTAGTACCAACGTGAGACATTGCCAAATTACAGTTTGCTGGACCTATTAGCCACACAGCCGTCCCAAATATTTTCATTGTTTGAGTTGGATAAAAATTTGTGCAAACTATATTTTTAGGTATTTAATTATTTTTAGAAGGGTGTTACTGAAGTCTCAATACTTCTGTGTTAATTTTCAATTATTGATGAATATTTAATTTAATATGATTATTTAAATGCGAAGATGTTTTAATCTCTCATATTTTCATGATAATAAGTAGAGAATTTCTTATTTTAATTTACTTACGTACATTTATTAATGTAGATTGTATTATATGAAGTTATAAAATTTAATTTTTTAAGGTTTGACGACCGCATTAATACTTTTATTTTTACTTTCTGTATGGCTTCATTTCTAATCCACGTCCAATTTTTGTTCTTTATTACATACCGTGTACCGATCAATTCGCTGCATAAAGGCGATATCATAACGTACACATTATAATTAAAATTAGATAATTTGTGAAAAATAATACAATGAAAAAATCTGATAGAAACATATAAATATTCTCTAAAAATTTGTCAATTATAAATCATATCTTTTAAAAAAAAATCAACTTTGAATTATAAATTGTTGAATGAGAGGTATAAAAGCAATTGCAGCAATATCCAAAAAAAAATTGTTTAAATGCAATCACCGAGGATTGTTGATTTAGAATGTACCGAATTTTATAGGAAATATAGTCCTATCCATCCCAAAATTATGTTTTCTAGTCACTATTATAAGCAAAGACATAAATATCGTCGTTATGTGAAAGCAAAGGTAGCAATACCCACTTCAACCATCAACGGCGGTATTTGGAGGTTGCTAATCAGGGCATTCAGTGATGTGGGACCCACTACGAACCCATGCTGAGCTCCAGTACCGGCCATACACTTTCGCCTACATATTGGAATTATTTTGCTAATGTCTTCTCCCCTCCTTACGGCAAGCGAAGCACAGCATTCGTGCAGCGCGGTGGAGACCACATCACTCTCTTTAGAATGCAATGGGGAATTAATAAAAAATATATTGAATATAATTGGGCATTCAGTCAGCTGCTTCAGCTCAAAAGGGATAGTAAACATAGAGTAGTAACATTACTTGAAGAGTCCGGGGTCATTGCAGAGCAAAACATGAAATAAAACAAAATGATAATAAGAAAGAATAAAGCAATGAAGTATATAAAATACAGGTGTTTTGGCTCGGAATCCAGATTAAATTATAATTTAAGACATGGGTAAGGAAGGATGGGGTATCTGTTTTTCGCTGGCCCTAAATAACAACATATGTAACCAAAATTTGGCCCAGACAGCGGGAGGGTACAATATTCGAAGGTTGGAGGTGGTATAATATTGAATTTTGTTATGGGCTCTAAAAAGGACACTGCAAAATTTGGTTTATATCGATCAAACGGTGTAGGACTATATGGAGATAAATTAAATGAATTAAATATTGAAATTTCTTTCTTGTTAAATAGTAAGTATCAACATATGTTTATAAATACACATATATTTTACCATGAATATCTATAGGATTTTTGAAAGAGTAACTCGTAGAATGGCTATTAATCCCACACCTATTAATAATTTATATAAATAATATACTCATCTGTATTGTAAAGTAATAGTATAAAAACATTCAAAAGCATATGTAAACAGTATAAAAGCTTTCAAAAACATATGTTCAAAAGCATCACAATAGAATAGAAAATTCTGTACATTATCCATTACTATACCCAAACCAAACTTGTTAAGCATTCAAACCGTTTCTGATTTTAAAATATGTAAACAACAGTAAAACACGTAGTTCAAAGTTCACAACAGTATAAATAAAAATATTTCAAATTCTAGTATTGACATAGCGTGAAATTCAAATCCGTAAATGATTTTGCCTCGTATGCTGGTAAAAGAGCTGAAAAAAGTTTAATTCCAAATGAAATTTCTAAAACTTGTAAGGTGCTAGTTACCTCCCATGATGGAAAGTTTTGATAAGGGAAACAATATTTTGTTTTTTGGGAAACAAAAGAATTCTGTTTGCGCAAGATAGTTCTAGGTGTTGTAATATAAAACACTATTTCTGCGAGAGAGAAACAATAATCTCTTACTGCAGGTAGCTTTTGGATGGCTGCAGACCTGCGTTTCTCAGAATATTTTTTCTTTGAATGGTGATATTGTAAAAACAGATTTCATCAAAGAAGTTTGATATTCTAAAATTTATTATGTGTTTTTGAAATGAATATGTTTTTTTTATTTGTACTAATAATACGAAGAATTTAAGAAGGAAATAAATAAGAGAAACTAGTTAGAACGCATAAGGAAGGATGAATGCAATCTTGAAGGACGATAAGCTTTGACTAATATATTTTCATGTAGTGCAACCAGAAATATAGTTGCTAAACGTACTCAGAAGCAACAAACAAACTGTAAAACGGAAGTTAATTTGCCAGGAACTACTAAAACAAAGCCAAGGCGATACTGATATGTCAATGTCTCTGCTTTATGGGATAATGGTATGTAACGGACCATGTTTCAAGACCCAAAGACAGTCAATAGACAGCGAGAAAAATAATACTAGAGGACAGCCAAAGTCCTTTCCTTTTTTTTTTAATTTTACGATATTTACTGTCGACATTTTGTCATTGTACTTGAAGGCAGATAAAAAAACTGAATTTTAAAAAAATTCGAAAGTTCCTAACCTACCTGTCGGAATGTTATAGAACATATTTTAATTACCGTGCATGTGAATTTCCAAAAAAAAATTTAATATTGATTTAAATTTTTAGTAACCCCTTGTTTGATCACTTTTACCTAAATAACACATTTTATTCTTTTTTTATCACAATCGCAAAGTATCAAATGCACGTTATATATGCGTGTAATCGTCCTAAAGAATCAATATTTACCTATTTATAGCCGACACCCATGAAATAATAATAACGACTTTTGTCAGAATATTTAAACATTTTTTTATATTTCCCGTGCTGGCAATTTATATTATATTTAAACCCTGGTATTATTTTAAACCCTGGGGATTTTTCGGGGCTGAACATGAAATGGCTCACGTCTTTGCTAAGCCCTAGTATTTTTTTGACTATCCACGCAGGAGAAGCAGCGGTAGCAACATGCATTATGCGGCCGGTTCGGGTTTGCTGGACCGGGATTCAAGCCCCATCTCGGGCCGTACAGACAAACAGACAGATGGACGGAGGAATAGAGGGACAGACAATTAAATTATTATATTTACATCCAACTTGTTTCAAAAACCATATTTTAGTAATATACAACAAATCAAAAACCTAAAATCATTATTGCCCTTTGTTTGCATAATTAAATTTAAAAAATAATTTAACCGGTGGATTAATACATAAACTAAAATGGTTATGTAGGGTGATTTTTTTAGAGTTATAGAAATTTAAAATAAAATAAAACACATAAAATCGTTTTAGTGGCCAAGTTATTGACTTTATGCTTTATGATTAAAATGAACAGTTATAAGATATTTGCGATAATATTAAAAATATTAAATTCTATCTTCGCATCCCCCGCATAAATAATTGTAAAATTTAATTAATATTAGTTGGAGATTTTAGTGCTGCGGCGAAAATTAAATTTGAGCCATTTAACGTAATACACATACAATGGCAATTAGCAAAACTATTATCGAAAGATCAACCGAGTCCAGTGTTAAAACTTACAAGCGCTAGAAATGTTAGTTTATTTTATCAACAGCGAGAAAGGGATTGTTTCAAACCGGACCGATTGTTAATTGAAAGGGTCAAGCTAGGGACGCAAATACCGAGAATTTGTGTTCTGGGAAAATAGAACACGTCTCCGTAGACTGAATAAAAGGTTTTCGATCCCTTTGAGGGACGAGACAATTAGTAATTAAAACATTCCCCCCGTATTATCCATCGCGCTTTGTCTAAGTTTTGATGGATTCCGGAAAATATATAATTTAATAAAACATTTTTTCCTAAAGATGACGGTGTTTTTCCGTGCGTAAATCAAGTCAGCTCCGTCATATATTAGCTTGCCAGAGAAACAGTGAACCACCCAGTTGAGAGGTTCACTCACTTGACAGGCATCATTCATCACGCTCCGGAATGGATTCATTCCCTTCTAATTTCTTTATCTGAAATTAACGAGTAATTAAGTCGCAGCCAATAAAATTTCAAGTTGATTTATTATCGAATTTGAACGAATCCTCGAAACGATCTATACATACACAATTTGCCAAAATGATGGATTAACATTTCACAAAAACCTCTTTTGTATTTGGAGGGTGACTAAAAATAACGAACAGAGCCACTTTTCGCTTATTACTAAATTAAATTTATTTTATGTTGGGTTCAAGGAAATTAAAAAATAATATTTTTTTATTAGAAAAACACCTTCAATAAGAAAATTGAAAGAATACAAGTTTAACAGATTTTTGAAATGCAGAAAAACATTCTCATATTTTCTAGCCATCCTGGTCCTTCTCTGATAGCGCCTCATATATTTTCCATTTATTTTCTCTTTACAGAGGTCTTTCATTATCCAAGCGAATCCACGATTCGAATTGGTCCGTAAAAAATCACAAGATGGCACTACAGCCATGTTTTCTATCAAAAATGGACTCCGAACATTGTTTCTCATTGCCCTTAATTTTTTCATCGTATTAAAATGGCTCTGTAAAAATTATCACAACATAAACATTAAGATTCATGACATTTTCTAATGTAAGCATATAAACCAACTGTAATATAAACAAACTCCTATATCTTTTCCAAGCATTCCTTATCTATCACGTGTTGTCTTACTTCTCTTCCTTTTTATCGTAAACCAGCACTTGTGAACATTTTTTGCGTACAACATACATTCTACTCGTCAGACAGGATCCTGTTTTCTTTACCCATAATTAACGGTAAAGATTCATTATTCAAATATATTTTACCAACGTACATTTATATATTTTCTTAGGTTTTCACGGCCACTCAGAATTTTCTAAGAAACGGGAGTTGTTTTGACTTGCGGCGCGTGGAATATTTCGTCTATCCAGCAGAGGTTTGTGTCTTCTGTTGAGAATAAACGGAAAAACATATAAATACGGAAGTACAATAAATGTGTTGATACATCAGCCCTGATGATGGACTCTGCAATGGGATCTGAAACGTCAGTCAGAAAGGTCATAAAAACACGGCATAATACCCCAGAATACTCAAACCAGAAGATACATTTACATGTTAGTATAATTCATTCGATCAAATCATTATACCAACATGTTCCAGTTAAGTATATAATGAAGAGTGTATACACACATCGGCATACGTGCACATTTTATTTTTGACATTCATCTCATATGATTGTTGTGATTATACTCTGTATCTAGATACTAGCAACATTAAATAATGTTTTCTTAATCATTCAACAACTTTTCTTGTTGTTGGTCGAGCTTTATTCTGTGTTTCCGTTTATTCTCAACGTTTATTTTGAACACAAACACACGTCCATATTCATTGAGTAGTTCAATCAATTCAAAGTTTGAAACCACACCTCAGTTAAAATAGTTGAACCGCTGGGAGCAAATTCCACCAGTAACCAGGAGTCGAAATAAAAATAATTAAAATGTTCTCCTAATGTGAACTGTGTTACGTATTCGGCCGTATGAGAATTACAATGAAAAAATATGAAACCTTTAATATTTTTACAACTGAAAAGCTTTCCTATGTGAATACAAAAACATTTTTGCTCGCCGTGTAAATGAATACAATATTAATTACATTCATGGTACTCGGACCAAACGGTGATTGCAAAATTAATGATCAGGATTATAAAACACATTTTTGCAGACGGAGAACAAACAATTATTAATATTCCTTCTGTATTATTCTGAATCCGCGACCGAAGCAGCCTTCTAGACAGTCGTTTTGTTTTCAAATCCTGTAATTTGGATTTTCATCTTACACCAGCTGCGCCTGTAAGAAGTTTCCACTGTTGCTGGAAGCTGTAGGGTAATGATTTATGTAATACATGTCAGCGCCCTAAGAGATATAAATGAAATAATTTAATAATTGTCTGCGTACCCGAAATACGTTTGTGTTTTCTTAAATGCTCCAGGATTATTCCTGCGATAGTTGAAGATGATTTCCATAGGATAATGTCGGGAGTTTGCGAACGTCTGCTCGGAAGCAAGTCTAACGGATGAGTTAAATGTACCGGATTAAATGGAATCTTCACACAAAATATATACGCTTTGGTGCTATATTCGCATATCCATATATCAGGAGGCGCGTTGGGGTTCAGTATCACTTTGACCTGTTACATAAAAAGTTGACGAATATTTTCATAGCATAATAACGTCACAGGGTCGCAGTGCTGGGAGATAATGAAAAACTAAAATTAAATGAATTAAAATGATATTAACACAAAAGAAAGTCACTGACCACGAAATTAACTAGAGCAATATTACATTATTCGGACTAATTGTCACTATCGAGGAACTTCTAGATTATTCGCACGTCTGTTGAACACTTTATAAGCCGTTTATTGTCACGCTGATCGCTAACTAAGACTTTTCGATCGCCCGGTAGGTACTCTCGTAAATTATTTTACTGGCTGATTAACGCGCACCGGATCGGCGTTTACTTATCGCTTTTCGCCTCTGGTTTCACCTTCATACAAAACCATGGTCAAAATACAATTTGAAATATTGTTATGTCACCCTTTAAATAGGGATGGCATTTCGCGAACTCTCTTGTGTGAGTGAATGACTTTTTAAACATTCTAGTAATTTCTAATTACTGTAAAACGTCCAGTGTGCTATAAAATCCTCGATTACGTGTGATATTCTCTGTTTCTATAGTGCCGTAACAATATCATTACATCTATAAATAGGTATCTAATTAATGTATGATACTTTAATTAATTATTTATTGTTGCTCTTTGATGTTTTATACATACCTAATACCACGTTTCCAATTAGCGTTTATTGACATGACTGTTAAAATATTATTTTACGTAATTTATACGTGATTATTTTACATTATTTAAAAGTAATCATTAATGAACTGAAAAAAAATACATCATTACCTAATGGTAATGATGATTTTTCACTGCCGGCTGCAAAACCTTTGGTAGATTTGGCCTCCCCAAGAATTTTCATTTTATGTCTTTGTAAACATTACTGCCTCATCATTGTTTTGGACTTGAGTATCTGCTGGTCTTGTGCTCATGATTGCTGATCGCTGTTCATTTACCCTCTGCACACGGCCCTTCCAGCAATCTTCACCGGTATTTTAATGAATCTCGGGAGCCTTATCTCCTTTTACAAAGTATACAGCTCATTGTTGGAGCATCTACGTCAAAATTCATTTTCTAAAAGCGGCCTGAAGATACACCTCAAAATTTTCTTGTCGAAAATTTCCGGTGCCAGCTCAATCAGATAAGCGTAAAAAACAAGTACATACTATTATAAAATATAAGATAATTTATTTTTAAAATCTCATCTGATTTTTTTAACAACATAGATCACAATCCTTAATTGATTTATCTTCAAGAATACGTTTCTTGTTTTCAGGATTCATATTTGGTTCTTTCATAGGCTTAACTTAGATCTATGATACGTCAGAAGACAGCTTGATCTGATTTACAGGATGTATTACAATATTCTAATCATCTTATGTCTGATTTTATCTGTGCTGTACATATTCAAAGAACTATTTCATTAAGCTGATAGAATGTACAATTTATCTATACTTTTTTTCGTTTCGTGACCGCCGCGCGCCGGCCGCGAAATGATTTTTGATTGGTCGAATCTGGCACCCGATGTATTCTTCGCCAACCGCTAGCCAGGATTTAAACCGACCTCTAGTGACTGTCGGAAAGCATATGCCGATCATTTTTTCTTGAGAACCAACATTCTTCTTTGTGCGGCATACGAATCCGTCGAAGAATCAGTTCAAATTAGCCTTCCGAAAGAGACAGATCGATCTGTTCCAGATTCGACGAAGCCACGAGAATCGAAGATTGAATCGGTGCTCGACATACCAGAAAAAGGTGTAAGTGCAATTTGTCCACTGTGGATTATAGTTAGCTTTGGCCTAGTCTCGGATGTCAATAGTATCAATCATTATCGGCGGAGATTGGGAAAGAAACTATTTCTTTCCTAATTCCCGATCCGCGTACGGTGGTGGCGATCCGTCCACCATCGTGCCTATATATAAATATGTTTCGAAATTTCGCTCAAACACTTAAATTTTAAATATATTTTATATTACATTTTTCCTCTCAATAATTAGATTTTCATGAATGAATATTTTCTATTTAATCTAATCAATTTAAAGTTTTATAAACTAAACCCACACAAACCAATACTGAAATATGATCCGCTATTACTTATGTCAGCACCAGGCGTGGCTTTTGGAATCATTATTTCATAAGGGAATGCTTCACAGTACATTCCATTTAATATTAACGACTAAGAGTATTATGATCGGGTGATGCTTGTTTACTGATGATTTATGTGTCAATACTCTAACTTGCTGCTGACGCAGGCTGTTAAGAGCAGTATTGTAATTTTTTTTCAACAATGGCATTAAGAGTTAATATTTATATTTATAAACTAGCTGGCCGTACTCGGCTTTGCGCGGGTTTAGGATTAAGTAAAAAATAAGTTTGGAAAGTTGTTTGTGTAAATTTGTGAGCCTATGTTACCCGCCGGGTCCTAAAGAATAATTATGCAAATTTCAGTCAGATTAGACAAACGGTGTAGATTTGTACATAAAATATATATTAAGGGAAGGGTGATGTAGAAGGGTAGAGGCAAATGTCACTTATCCGCCCGGTTCTAAAGAATAAATATAAAAAATATGGGTAAGATAGGTCAAACGGTACAGATTTTCATGAAAAATATATCAGGAGGAAGGGTCAAGCGGGAGAGGGTAAATGTTACTTATGTTATCCGCAGGGTCCAAAAGAATAAGTATACAAAATTTGGATCAAATTTGTCGAACGGTACAGATTTACTGGAAAATATCTCATGGGGGAAGGAGGGAAAGAAGGGAGGGGCAATTGTCACCTTTGTTACCCGCCAGGATCTAAAGAATCAAAATTTGAGTCAGATCGGTCGAACGGTACACATTTGCATCGAAAATATATTTGGGGGACGAGAAGGGGTAAAATAATAGGGGAAAATATCGCCTATATTACCCGCCGAGTCCTAAAGAATAAGTTTCCAAATTTTGAGTCCAATCGGTCAAACAGTAAAAATGTGCATAGAAAATATGTGTGCGGGAGGGGAAAGGGTAAAAAAAAAATAGGGGGGAAATATCACGTATGTTACCCGCCGAGTCTATAGAATAAGATTCCAAATTTTGAGTCAGATTGGTCAAACGGTACAGATTTGCATCGAAAATATGTCAGGGGGAGGGGAAGGGGTAAAAAAATACTAGGGAAATGTTTCTCGCCGGGTCCCAAAGCATAAGTATGCAAAATGTGAATCGAATGGGACAAACGGTGTGAGTTTGTATAGAGAACAGACAGACAGACATTGAGTTTTATAGGTAAAGATTTTTTAATATTGTTTTGCAATATTGATGGTTGTTTTGCAAAATTGATAGTTATAATAATGATACGTACGATAAGCTCAGAAGTATCAAAATTGAAAATTAATCATAGACGGTATACATAAATGTATTTTATTTTAAAATATCGTGGTATGATTGGCTGCACTTTCTCATCGGTTCAAATCATAGACGTACTATAAATATAGACTAGATACAAACCAAAATTTTTAGAAATACATAAAAATTTGTCTTGTTTACTCGGGTTATGCAAGAATAAATACTTAAACTTCGGCGGTTCAAATGTATCTTTGACATTCTTGAGGAGGTCATTCTTCCGCTATGACCAATTCCCTTCTCCTAAAGAACTAGTTTAGCTCATCTCTATACATAGGTATCCGGAGAGGATGGAGCGCCACACTTTTCTGCCAAGATACACAACTTTCACTTCAGCTCGAGATTGTTGTTCTAACAGGACCATCTTCAAATATTTGATTAACCTCATTTTGCCAAGTCTTTCGCAACCGCCCTCTCTTTCTGGCACCTTCAATACTCGCGTCATACATCTTTCTTACCATGCTTTCCTCATTTATTTGCTCAACGTGCCTAAGCCATCTAAGAAACCTTTTTTTAATTCTGTTAACTAAACTAAGATCAGCTTTACATTCTTTCCTAATTTGTTCGGTCTTCACTCTGCCACGCCTGAGTGATCTCATTATCAATTAATTCAGTTTTCTTTCGTTCCTTTTCATTCATTCTTCTTCTATTCATCAGTGTTGGTACTAAAATTCCACTCTTGCCTCGGCTGACATTTTCGTATTAGAAATTGTCCCTTTCATTGCACTTTTCAACTTATGTCAGAGCACCATATAGCGGATAGCTCTCGAATGATTTGTGAATTGATAGAAAGGCGCCATCTGGTATGCTTTGTATATTGTTTAGTGTGATTCAGAAAAAATAAAGGCAGGAAAGGAAGCATCTGTTATTGTCATCATTTTTTTACGTTTTTTGTGACCCATTCTGCGACTATCTGTAACCAAAGATAAATATTACCTTCAGACCCGTTGAAGAATTTTGAATTCATTCATTGAAGGATTGTGATATTTGAATTAATTTTTTGTGAAAGTGTGATAAAGAGAAGTACAACACTGATCTGAGGTTCCGTGTGATCAAAGAGAGTCGTCTTCTTCATTATAGCGACTCAGACCTGACCCGTTCAGAGATCAAACACCTTATTCTCTGTAGTCCCTCTTCTCTCGATATATTTTTCAGCCTTCTCTCTTCTCTTCTATGGAAAATTATTCGAGTTGGTACTTCCTAAATACAGAATAATGTAGATACTTTTTGATGCAGGTAGATTATATTCCAACGTAATAATGTAGATGAACATCATTGAAATAAAGTTAAAAATAGACTCAAAGCATTTTCAAGTTTCGAACAGTAATTTATCGGATTGTGTTGTTTTATAAATCGAGTTAGCGGTGCATGAGCATAACCAGGGGCTTGAAACTACAAAGGAACAAGCATGTTTAATTGTGCAGTATACTGAATAATATAATATAATTTCAAACTCTCTATGCTGTGTTTGGCAAAGTTTAGATTAAGTAATCTATGCTCATACTTGTAAATATTGTTATTATACTACTGGAAATGCAATCAATGCTCATGTAATATGTGATATGACTCATAGTAAACCGCGGTCCAACTCTAATTCGATAAGCGCATCCATCTTTTAAACATTAAAATTTTTTAAAACATTAGGTGTAACTTTGGGTACGAAGTTATTTATATGGGAAAGTAGGTATGAGAGTCATTGGGCGTTAATAGAGCTTACAGGGTAACCTATAAAATGGCTGGCTTAAATTATCACTTTACGAGTTACTACATTAAATTTAGAAATTGGTCTACCGACTAGCTTCTAAATTTCCGTAACAATCATTATTATGTCAAAAATAATAACGTTTGAAATACATCAATATTATACCTACTAGGAGTCTTATCATAATAAATATTTCAAAGTTTAAAATTGTTTTAAATTGAGGTAAATCGAAAATCGGAATTAAAAGTATCAAAAGTGTTCTTATTATACGATTATAAAATAGATTGATATTACTTTTTTATTGGTTGGTTAACCATAAATCAATATTTGAACTTGCTCTGGATATCTAACTGAGACAATATCTTGACTGCGATGGTCGATTGGATTTTTATTTTGTTTAATGTTTATATCGTTTATATAAATAAAAAGAAAATACTTTGTATTATACAACTATTTATGGAATTATCAATGAAACATTGCTTTGGAGCCAGCACTCTTATTCTGAACTTTCTAATCATCTTTGGAAACGAACCATTATTTTAGTATTAATTACATAGAATTGGAGATTATAAAAAAGGTTACCAAAAATTAAAATGACATAATATTACTTAATATTTTTTGCGTATAGTTATACCTTTTTTATCTATTTTCACATTAGTTTTATATCCATACTTCGAATTTTAATTTTTATTATAGGTACTTTGTATTCTGATTCAAAGACCATTGGCCTCGTGACATATTGATTATTCAATAAATAATGGTTTTATACGAGTTTATCCAAAATATATTTATTAAAAATATAGTCTCTCAAGGGTGGAATTAGTGAACTTAACGTTATGTAAAGTGGTCACTCAAGCCAGCCATACGATATGTCGAAAGCGCTATGAATACCCAAAAAGACTTCTATACCTACTTTATCATATAAAAAAGGGGCTTCATCTCTAAAAGACATCTATAATGTATAATGGTTAATGATGATAAAATCTTGTATTATGTTAGTGAAAATTTGGAATAATACAAGTGGTTCATGCAAAGTCTCTTATTTATTTAAAATGAATAATCATTTGAACTTAACCAATCCAAATAATGTGTTTTCGGTTGTAATGGAGGTAATAGCCTCAGTACTGAAAATATAACAATACATGCAACATACAAAAACGCATTGAAAGACTCCATTTACATTCACCCTTAAGTGCAGGTGGCGCTCGGATGTCTCTTTTCGTCTTTGCCCCGTCATTGACAGCGTCGCAAGTTTGCAAGATTTACACTGGCAATGTCGCCTAACGATTGTTTGCCGTCAGTGAGTTCCCGGCGGGAGACGTTTCGCAAAGCTCCCGAAGCTATTTGTTCTTCCGCTGCATGAGCCCGGCCGGAAGTGTGAAAATAAGTTCCCCGTGTGAAGTATGAAAGGTTGGCTGGTACCACTACCCGCACAGGAGGAGCCGGCACAGGCAACGTCCAAAGTTGAAACAGTTAAAGCGCACTAGTGTATAATGAACTATCCGAGATTTGCGCTTTTTACGACTCCGTTTTATGACGCCTTTCTTTATCTAAAGAACAACAATAAACCTAGTGAACTGAATCTTGAGTAATTGAATTTTAAATCATGAAAAGTTTTTTATTTCACTCTCTCTCTCTCTCTCAAACTGTGTAATTTATAAAGTTCCTCCTCGCGAGAAAGGATGTCTAGTGAAACTTGAATGGATCGTCAAATACTTCGAAACTTACCAAAGCAGTAAACAACACCGCCATATATATATATATATGGAACAAAAGTAGTTTCTGGAATATCTCCTGTGTTTCCTGTAAATGGCCTCCCTGAGAAGACCTAGGCCGACGTTTCGACACGGTATCGCGTGCCATTGTCAAAGCTAAAAAGGCCTCAAAAGTTACGGACTAGCCGTACTTGTTCGCGGGTGACATGAAAGTCTCCCACCAATGAGCCTCATTCTCAATCTCAAACAAAACATATATTATATCTAACATTAAGTTCGATGTGAACATTTGCGCTTCGTACTAAATCACGAGATTTATTTGACTTTTGAGAACTACTCGGAACATCTTGGAAAACCGAGCGTCGTAAATAATCATGAAGCAAAAATCCAACTGTGTAGTCAGTTGGATTTTGACTTTCGCGTAAACTTTTCCAAAATTTTCAAACACTACCAGTATCAAGTCACCGTTAAAAGTATTTATTGAATATGTACGTTATGTATGTAATATGTACGTTATATCAAAATTTACACTTTGTCTAAATGTGTACATTAGATACTCTAAGATTTTTTCACACATACACTCGTATTATTATATTTTATATACAATGAATTTAAGATGTACATTATGTGAGATATAAATAAATTAACAATTTTAACATTACAATAGGTTTACATCTGAATTTAAGAGAATGCCTTAGATTACATTTACTAAATCGACTTTGACCATTCACTCACTATATCTAATCTTCTCTTCCTCCACCTCTATCCTGACTCCTACCTCCTCATCCTTTTTCTCCCATTATTTAACTCATTTCTTGATATACTTTTTCTTTTTTCACATTCAATCACTTACCATTATTCAGTCTTAACATAGTTTGTTGCTTACTACTATTCATTAATTAATTTACTTAAAAATATCTTACGTAACTTCGTTCTTAACATCTGTGAATCTTTTTAATTGGTCTATGAAATGAACACTATGCTTTTACATTATATGTCTAAAAAACTGTTAAGATTCCTTAATACATAAATAAATAAATAAATATAAATAAACAAATAAGTAAATAAATAAAAAAATAAAATCTGTAACGTGCTGCTTCTCTAATATAACCTTTTTGAATTATGTATGTACGACCGACCATATGTCCTAGAATGGGATCCGATTCGCGAAATTTATTCTCAAATTTACAAGAATGCAGCGCCATCTGTAGCTGCGATATTGAAATCGTTTTCTGCAAGTTTTGTATGTTGGCAAGCTAAAGAATTTTCTTCAAAACAGCACGCTTATCAGAAAACAATGAAGTAAAATCGTATTAACGTTGTACATAGATTGTAATTTTCTAACCTCCACGATGTCGGAATTTGACTAAACTTTACTTTATGGGCTCACAAAATTTTCTTAAAAAAAAAGTATCCTGGTGTAGCTAATTGCCCTGATGGCAAAACGAAAATTTTGATTGAAAATGAAAAAACTCGACATTTGAGTGTTTTAATTTACGAATAAATCGTAGACATACTGGTGTATTTAAGTGCCCTGATTTCAAAATTGAATCAAATCGTTTTGATTGCAAGCATTTAAAAAATTATTACATTTTTAAGATTAAAACTATTTAACAACTTTTTGACGTTTGAAATGCACTTTCCATAGACAACATTACTTTACGCAAATTATAAATAATAGATGAGACAAAAAATGAGTATTATAAGGTAGATTAATATTCTTTTCGAAAATATTTTATTTTTCTGTGAATTAGACAAATTGAAAAATGTTGCCTTTTCCCAGTACACGGGGGCACATTGTTACGAAAATATACGTTCATATTGATGAAAATATTTTATTTTTCTTTGAATTAGATAAATTGAAAATTTTTGCCTTTTCCCAGTATACGGGGGCATATCGCGCATCGGTACGAAAATATACATTCATATTGATCATAATATTTAATTTTTCTTTGAATTAGACAAATTGAAAATTTTTTCCTTTTCTCACTATACGGGGGCACATCGGTACGAAAATATACATTAATAAGGTACCCGGGGACACAAACCCGTGGAACGCCCCCACGACTGCTTTGCCACCAAACCATAAAGGTACAGATACACACGCTTATTAGTGGCATGCTCATAAATCAACCGGCGGTTGTATGGCTAGTGGCATGCTCGTTACTAGCAATGTGCGTACACACATGCCACTAATAAGCAAGGCCTAGAGAAGGTCGATACTGCGCATGCTCACGTGCCACTAAATACGCATGTGTATCTGTAGCTTAACACAACGAGTTAAAACCCTGACGGGCCGTAGCAGGCGAGTATCCGAGGGCACAAACCCGCGGAACGCCCCCACGACTGCTTTGCCACCAAACCATAACACAACGAGTTAAAACCTTGACGTGCCGTAGCAGGCGAATATACGGGGACACATTGGTACGAAAATATACATTGTATTGAAAATATATTTCATAGTCATAAGGAAATAGGCACAAAATAATCAATTTAAAAAAAATATTATTAAAAATATAATGTTTATAAAAGATACTTTTTGTCAAATCTATGTATTTATTATTGCATCATGATTTTTTTTTCTTAATTATGGTTCGCACCTTGCTAGAATTATTAATGATTTTTAACAAAAAAATATCTTGGTGAAAAATTGTCTATGTTTCGCGTCATATATATTATAGATAAAATTATTGAAATGTGAAAACGTATAGAAAATTTTCAAAATTTAAAGTGTAATAACTTTTTAAATACTTACGACCTCCTAATTTTGATTGCAGATTTGACATCAGGGCACTCAACTACGCCAGGATACTTTTATGGGTTACTTTTTCATAAAAAGTAACCCATAAAAACCAAGTTTTTATTATAATCCCTTTCTCATTTACTAGTGGAAACTGGTTTGGCGCTTAAACTACGCGTTGGGTTTCGGTCGAGCGATGCTACGAAAGGGAGTAATAAAAAATATCCAAAAATCCAAAATTATACTATAATCAGGTTCCGTGTTTACCAAACGCGTTGAAATACTTTCATACAGCTTAGTACGTTGTATGAAAAAACCATTAAAAATTTGACAAATCCAAAAATTTATTAATTTTTTTTAACGTAAATTTGATAGATCTTCTTGATCGTCGCCACGAGTCTGCTTGCGAAGTTTCAGCTCGATTGGATCACGGGAAATGGGTTAAAAATTGTTCCAAAGTTTTTTCGTCAAGCTACCAAGCAAACAGACGCCACAAGTTAATTCATATAAATGGAGTAAAAAGTAACCCATAAAAAACAAGTTTTTATTATACTCCCTTTCTCATTTGCTAGTTGAAACATTTTTTTTCGCTTAACCTACGCGTTGGGCTTCGGTCGGGCGACGCTACGAAAGGGAGTAATAAAAAATTTCCAAAAATTCAAAATTATACTATAATCAGGTTTCGCGTCTACCAGACGCGTTGAAATATTTTCATACAACTTCAAAAAAACTATTCAAATTTTGAAAAATCCAAAAACTTATTAATTTTTTTAACGAAAATTTGATAGATCTTCTTGATGGTCGCCACGAGTCTACTTGCAAAGTTTCAGCTCGATTTACGCACGCGAAAGGGGTTTAAAATGGATCCAAAGTTTTTTTGTCAGACAAGAAGACAAGCAGACGCCACGAGTTAATATAAAGGGTGTAAAAAAGACCATTCTGTTTGATTTTGAAGTGATATTTATATCATTTCGTAAACTAGTCATTAAAATCTGGAGTTTTATCAAAATATAAGTTTTTGATATAATATTATATAAAATAAATATTAATATGATTTTAAAAAGTTTTTTCACACACATCTACTATTTTATTCTTCAAAAGAGTTGAAATAAATTAGATTAAAGCCAATACATAGTTTCATTACAATAATTAAAATATTTACATTTTACAGATGTTTCGTCTTGAAGTTTTTCTATTTTTGAGTGTTGAATAACAATTACGATATTACGCATTCAGTATTTTCAGAATAGGTCGGTTTTTCCCAAAATGACGCTAACAATAAAACTAGTAACAAAGTATTTTACAAACACCGATTAGAGTCGGACCAATGAATAAGGTCAAACGGATGTCATCGAATCAACGCTCATCTTCACTTTCGTACTTACCTACCTAGGTTCTTGTATTCAGATTTGAGTTAATTAATTTCTACACCGCGCCGCGAAATTTCCACTTTGATAATAATTTTAACTTATCTTGTAATTATTGCAATCTCCGTGTGTGACTTTTTATGTGAGGACATTCTCTCGCTGAAAATCGAGACTGACCCTAAAAAGAGGGGTCTTTGTAAGGTAAATTATTTTATTTGACGACAAAGCATAAAAATACAACTAACCTTTGCGAATGATATTTTCGTCTACTCTAAATGTCACCACTATCGGGCACATTTTTTCTTTGTTGATTAAAGAATTGTTTTTCGTCTTTATAATCATTTTTTTACAATCCCCTTTAATTTTTTTGTAAGACAATCCGTAAGTTTTACGTAAAAATTGCTCATATCTGTGGATAAAAGATCATCTAGGGCTAAAATTTAATTAATAAAAAATTAATTTAAAAAATCTTTAAATTGTTTAATTTATATAAATAGTGGTTCCATAAGTATTTTTATTTATGTTTATTAAATTTATAGCAAATGACATAAAAATTAAAAACTTTAAGAAAATAGTTTGTCTCATTTTGCCAAAATAATAATATTTAGCAAAAAACGATTTATTTAAAATACCTTTAAAAATTAATTATCTAGAAACATGTATAATTTTGTGCGAGAGCAATATTTTTATAAATTTTCTCCCACCCTATTTCAATACTATACATAAATATATATTATTTGTAACATTCACGGATGCCGGTATGAAAGAATATAAATTCTTGAGGAAAACTTGGGGAATCGATTGTCCGTGGGATCAAGATATGGGGGATCAAAGAGATCGAGTGATAGGATAAGGGATCGATTAACGGGGGTAAACTGAATCAATCGTCAGGGAATCTTAATCGATGTATTGATGCTAGAAGAATGATAATAAAAAAAACACTATGGGACCCTCGGCATGGAACCCATAGCATGCTTCATCTTCGATATGTTGAAGTAAGCTATAGGCTGTGTGCCAATAGGCTGCGGACCTCAATTATGACTGCTTGGACAAGGCTTGCTAAATTCCAGAGGAATGACTTTTAAGGTGCCTAAGCTCGCGAAGAGTATTTTAAAATAACTATATAAGATTCATAATTATGAATTTCAATTGAGATTGGCGGAATAATTAACGTGTTATACTATTTTCTACTTCATATATACACAACAAGATTCCTCTTTGTAGGGAATAAATACAAACAAGGTTTACTCGAGGATCCTTGACGTTATCCAAACAGCGGAAGCATTCAGCGAGGAAGTGAATACAGTATCTTTAGGGATATTTCAATACTAGTCTCTCATTTCCTGCGCATCCTGGCTGCCACTTTTGAAGGAACACGAAGTAGAATTTCCTTTGAAACAAAGTACGTCATATTAAATTTCGAATACGAAATTCGTTCATACGTCATATTGAACATTAAACACTTTAATGGTGTAAAAATATAAAGAACTGTAAATGTAAATTCCACAGCCCTTACAAGAGCTACCTGAAGGAATTATAAAGATAATTATGTTTTTGACTTGTTCAAGGAAAAGTTAGGTTGTATAATAGCACTTTTTCTTGAAAATGTTTTCTTATTTAGAATTTTTTAAACTTTCATTATTTTAAGTAGCCTTGATAGACATTTTTGCAAAACAAGTAGGAGAAGTATTATTTCACATTTTCACATCTTAATTAAATTCATGGAATATATCTATGTTGAGTTTTTATTTAAAATGATTTCTGCGTTATGATCAACTTTTATTCCAAATCAGAGGCTAAAATTTTTATAGATGTTTTACATTATAAATATTTAATCTTGAAATTCTTTACAACTTAGCTTTGCTTTGAAATTATGATATATTATACTTATCCTTCTCTGTGTAGTTTTTTTCAAGGACGTACCATTTTAAATTAACATTCATCCCCTCGATAGGACATCATCATCATCATATTCATACCCTTGTCCTAGTAGGGTCGGGGATCCCAAGACTCGACAAAGTGTTTCCAAATTTTCCTGTCTTGTGCTACTTGGGTACGTGTTTACTAG
This sequence comes from Agrypnia vestita, assembly GCA_016648135.1. Taxonomy (NCBI): domain Eukaryota; kingdom Metazoa; phylum Arthropoda; class Insecta; order Trichoptera; family Phryganeidae; genus Agrypnia; species Agrypnia vestita. The sequence goes on along the minus strand of JADDOH010000593.1, from coordinate 87,263 downwards.
TCAAGATCCATTCAGTTTTCATACACTTTTTTTGTTGCTTTTTCCAGTTTAATCTGGGGCGATCCATTGCATCTTCCTTCCGACGTTGCCAAGAGGATACTTCTTGGTACCACCTCATTTGTGATTTCTTTATATGTAGGAGTAGGGGCTCTACGCCGAGTATGTGCCTATTTGTGATTGCACTTCTCACTCTGTCCTTCAGGAAGACTTCCGTTACCCTCCTTAGAAAATTCACCTGGATCCTCTTACTCTCACTTTCTCCGTTAGGATCTAAATTTGATGGTCAAATATTAAGATGGGCCTGTACACAGATTTGAAAAGTCTGTCTTGAAAAGTTTTGTCTTGACGCTTAGTTCGGAGTACTTTAATTACATTTTTTTAAATTTATTTGATTAGATTTATTTATATTATAGTAATATTTCAACATGAAATATAAGCAATAACAATTGCACAATTCTCTATATAACAATGTCCATCAGTAACGCGCTGCCAAGATTCTACTCTTCGCTAGATGGCGCTGTTCCTACAGCCTTAATTCGCTTTAGAAATATACGGTAAAATTAAGTTATATTTGATGGATCATGGATGGTGAATACATTTCTCTCTTATGTTTTTCAAATGTTATCAAATCTGAAGTAATCCACTTGATCTTTAACTTATGAAATTATGTTAGATATCTGATACGTTGTTGCTAGACTTCTGATAGTTGAACGTAATATAGTACATTGCACGGATAACAAAATCTATTACGAATCATTGTCGAAGCAAAAAAAGCACTAAATCCAGTAGACCCAATTTTTTTATTTATTAGGTTCTATTCAGATATAATATGTACATATTTAATATAATAGTAGGTATCTATGCATGTATATTTTTCAATTCTGAAATGGTGACTCGATAAGTATCACTGTAATTAATAAAATATGTAAAAAAATGTTTCTATATTATTTTTTTATTATTTTAGAATTTTAATCGACATTGATTATTGATTTAAGATCTTTGAAATTGGTTATATATGTGAATGTGTATTCACTGTCGAATTTTTATGGTATATTTTATTTTAAGTATTTAATAGCTGTTCTTTTTCCTTTTCTTCTTTTTTCTTTATTATTTTTTTTTCTTCCTTTTTCTCCTGTTTATATTTTCTCTCCATGTGCCTCAATATAACCTATATATAATTTGTTATCTATATGACGGTCCAGGTCTTGCACTAATAACCTGGTTACGATGGAATAAACACATTATTATTATTATTATATTGAAGTGTCTGAAATAATATAATCACGTAATAAAAATCTGATATCGCAAGTGCGAATTTTGAAGTATTTTTTTCTCTTTATAAACAAAATTATATAATATTATCCGATTGATCATTTTTTACCACTCGATTCACGAGAAAACTCCTACAAAGTGCGACTGCTAACAGGGAAAACGAGAATTCATTCAAGATTTCTTTTAATCTACGAGTATTGTAATTTTAAAATATTAACCGTTAATGTAAATATACTGATTATATTACACATAACTATTCTATTATATAAATAATATAGAATTATTACACATAAATATAAACAATATTTTAGTATACACTCTCCTAGTAATCAGGCTGTCGGGAATTCGATCGTCGACCTAGGGACCAACAGTTTAGGCCTATTTTCATAGCACGAGCGCCTAGTTTATTTAGATAATAGTAATAGTAATTAATAAAATTTTACTTAATATAAGTGTTGAAAACATTTTACTACAAAACATGTCACAACAAAATTATTTTTCTCTTTTTGAAAATGTGAAAATAATGAGATTATTAATGTGACACGTATTTTTTGTACGCATTTTCTTAAATAATGGTGTTTGCCATAATTTTTCAAAATGACCGAGGGTGTCATATTAAAAATAATTAAAATAATCGAAATGAGAAACGAAAATCATTTGCTCCAAACTCATTCTGCGCAAAATGTTATTTTCTAATGTTTGCTCAACGGCTTATTTTGTTATATCGTACCAGATAAATGAAAAAAATCGCAAACGCAAAAAGGGCAAAAGGTTATGTAAAGAATAGATGACGATGATGAGGCGAGATGATGTTGTGATAGCGGGCAGTATCATGGCGGGCGCGCGTCCTTGCGCTGGTCCGGCCGGTAATTGAAACTGGATGGCGGTGTGTAATGGGCAATTATTGTCACAAACCTTAAATTATTTCGCCCTACCATAATATAGCCGTTCGGTTTAGTTTGCGGCCGCGCTTTGTGTGGCCGGGAATGTACCGGGCCTCCGCCGCGACCGCGAGGGCAATTCGTTATGGTCGGGGAAGTACAGGTGGAGCGCCGGGTAAACTCCGTAATCACCAAACTACGCGTGCCGCCGGTACACAACCTCGATAAGACGAACCCAATCAGCGGCTCGTGAAAAATCTAAAGTTTTACGTATTATATCACATTCGAGAAAAAAAATTGTAAAAACTCTGATCTTTAGTAATAATACTAGCTGTAGTAGATTGTAATTTTGTAAAACCTCTTTTAAAAATAAAGACTTTTAGCATGGGACATTGAAGGTTTTGCGCGACCGACTCGCCTGGTCTTGCTTTTTGTAATGCTGGGACGCAAGGCCGAGCGGAGAGGACGCTTTAGCATAAAATAATGCCAACCAGGCGGCGAATGTGTTGGGCTGATATGGACGCTTCGGCGCATAAAACAGCCCAGGGTATGTGGTGGGTCACCTTCAATGTAGTAGACCTTCAAAAATGGCGGTATTTTTTCATGTTATTTCCGACACCCAAGAAATAGAAATAAACACTTTAATCAAAATATTTGAACATTTTTTTATATATTCCCCCTGCCGGCAGTCAAATATTCAAAATATTCGCTATTCAAAACCCTGGCGATTGGGCGAAACAATAAATAGTTCGCGTCTTTGCTACGTCCTATATGTACTGTATTTTTGGAGGGTAATGCAGGCTCTGCGAAAGCAACATAACTATCGTTGCCGCCTTCGGGTTTGCTGGCCCAGGGTTCAAGCCCCATCTCTGGCCGTTTAATTTCGTTTTTTAGCAGTAATTCGAACGAAATTAAGGATGTTACGGACGGATAGGCAGACAAATAGACGGATGGACGTATAAACAGACGGACAGACTACGAAATTACATGTATAAACGTAATAATTACCTATATGTTTAACAAAATTTTATGCAATCGAACTTGATAAGATGAACAATTGAAAATATTTTTTATTGTTTCGTTTTGGAGGAAAAAATATATTATTTAAAATTTCTGACGTTTAACGTTTATATAAAAATATTATATTACTGTGTGATAATTATTTTAAGCGATATTCTCCAAAAAAGTTTGAAAATATATTTGCGATATATTGAAGAATGAATAAATTAACAGTAAATAGTGAGCTGTATATAGTATAGTGATATAAAAAGAAACGATCACTGAGATAATGTACTTATGAACACTCCACAAGACCGTGAGAAAAACGGTTCTCCATGTATATTAAATAAACAATGTGCCTAAAAAGTTTAGAATATGGTGTGAATATGACCAACAGGGTCGATAACAGGACCTACGTGCTATATTATGTATGGAAATATTATATTAGTACCTTTAACCCGTCGAAACTGACGGTAATTTTACATGCCGGTCCTAAAGAATAAGTATTTACGTATTTACAGCCGACACCCGTGAAATAGTAATAACGACATTTATCAAAATACTTGAACACTTCTTTTACTATGTTACGACTCTAAAATGTTCAAGCAACCATGGCCTAATATCAATAGTTATGGAGATATGCAATATCAATGATTGCATTTTTTTCAATATTTCTTACTTATTTTTTGCAAAAAGTTGGAATATCATTACAGAAACTTATTACGGTTACGAAAAATTCATTCGCTTTCATACAAGTCGAATAAAATGATAAAATCCTTGCAAAAATTATTTTTAAAAGTTATTTTTTTCATGGTTTTTATCATTTAATTTTAGTTGTATAGGAGCAACTGAATTTTTCATAATCGATATAAGTTACATTAATGATAGTTCAACTTTTTGCAAAAAATAAGTCAGAAATATTAAGAAAAAAAATGAAAACTTTGATATTGCATATCTCCATAACTATTGATATTCATGGTCATGGTTGCATGAACATTTTAGACTCATAACACGGTCAGAAATCTACCGGCCAAGTTTTTGCTGCTAGCTCTGGTACACCCTGTATATTTATACCCCCAGCAGTTAATGACACGTACTGTTTTAAACCCTGGTGATTCTGCGTGCATTAAACTTACGCGACAACATAATTGAATAATTAATATTGAAAATAAAATAGCATAAAAATAAAATGATAAAAATATTCCGCTACCAGGAATCGAACCCGAGCGCCCTGGGTGAGAGTCAAATATTCTAGCCACTACGCCACGTAGGCGATGCCATTGATTGCGGAGAAAATGTTTATAAAGCAATTAGTGTACCTAAAGAAAATATATTTTAGAAAATATATTGTGCGCTGTATACTCGTAATATTATTTTTTTGTTACAAATGATTCGCGTCAAATAATCAAGTCGGTACAAATGATTGATAAGTTCTTTATGTAGTCTATTTTTGAAGAGTCGCTCACATACGGTGATGGCAACTTTCGTAGGTCTCCGCGTTCGTGTTCGATCTGAGATCTGTTTCGGAAGACAGATCTCAGATCGGACGGACGAACGGAAGGATGGACGGACGAACGGACGGACAGACGGACGGACGGACAGACGAAATTATTATAATTGGGATAGTATATTATAAATTACTTTAAAAAAATAGGATTGCCGATGACAATTGTAGAAAAGAATAAATGTTTTACATACCCGGTCACCACAAGGCAAACAAAAAACATTAGAAATAAGACATACTTTAATTAATATAATTTATTTATGATACATTGCTATAATAATAATATAAATGCCTACATACAAGCCTAACCATAAATGTGAAAAAAACCAAGAGGGGAGAATTATACATATTGAGGTTTAATAATAATTGATAAACATTTTAGTTGGAAACAACAAATTGACAATCTTTAAAAAACTGAGATCCATGTTAGGTTATTTTTACGTGTTATGATTATATACACACACAGACATATTGTATTTCGCGATTGTCGAGTCGATTATCGGTTATATGGTGATGGCAAAAACTTAATAATATAATTATATAAGAAATGATAAATAAACAGAAAATTTGTACTGACTCGCATCATAGCTGTTCAACCCCATCGTCGGGTCGAAAAATGAGAGTACAGACCATAAACAACGTGAAAAGAGGGAGTAAAAGAAAATATGTTGTGACACAAATATATAAATATATAAAATTGTTGAATAAACCTGTTGACCTAATGATTATATTAACATGATGAAAAACCTTATGATTTTATCACATGAAATTCATAAAATATGTAATATTTTACCTATTTACACAATTCGTCTCAAAATATTTTTATACCAGGATAGCAGAAAGTAGAACTTTGATAAAAGAAAAATCCATCTCTTCGTTCCACCTGATGATTTTATCACATGAAATTCATAAAATATGTAATAATTTACCTATTTACACAATTCGTCTCAAAATATTTTTATACCAGGATAGCAGAAAGTAGAACTTTGATAAAAGAAAAATCCATCTCTTCGTTCCACCTTAAACAAGTAAAACATGACAACCAAAGATTATCCGTACGTTGCTATGTTGTAAACCCAATCAATTGATCAAATCAATTACCAACATGCAAAAAATATAGATGTTGTCAATTGAAAATAAATGTCATATCATAAATATTGGAAACCGGTCTCTCGAGGCAGACGTATGATGTAAGACTATTGTATCACCTTGAAATATCAATCCAATACTATTTTTTCAAGTCCTTGTACATTGACACTTCTTTTAAGCTAGTTTGCATTTATAGCGATGCCAAAAGAATCTTAAAAACATCAAGATTGAAATCCCTGTTGAACATTTTAAATCCATAGAAGCGCATGTGGAGTTTTTCAATATGAAAAATTTTGATGAACCGACTAACAATAAATTATTCTACGCATGAAATGCTTTTGAGAATTGCACATTGCGAATTTTGATTGCGAAAATAGATATGAAAATAGAATTTACACTGAGGAGAATAGTTAATGAATTTTCAATGTCAAAAACATTGACCATTATTCGCCTTGAAATAAATACATAAAAAAATATTTAAAATGTCGGTTTCTACTCTTTGAAGCAAATTAGTATTTCTGACATTTACTTTGATGCCTCATGCCTTCAGATCCACGTACCTACCGAATTAGTTAGGTGCTGATAATTGTCCGACTTTGTTTAGCTGTTTCAAAGGTTTAATTCGTGAGTAATATTTTAAAAATATTAATCCTTTTTGGTTTTCATTTGCGTTTTATATTGAGACATTTCCGCATCTAGAGAGACAATTTTTCAGCCATTTATTACATAAATAAATAAAGTTTAACGAATAAAATAATACTTTAATAAAATAAAAGTCTGTTTCATAATTTTATAGAGGAATTATTTTTTAGTTTTTCTTCCATAACAAGGATCTGTTTTTTTTTCAAAACGTAAGTAAACGTATTTTCTATAGGAATCTCAAGTTTATTTATTACTAGCTGTTCGTACCCGGCGTTGCACGGGATATGGATTAAGTTGAAAAAAAATGTGGTGGGGAAACAAAGGTTCGATTCGAACCATATAGATTAGCATGAAAAATATATCAGGGGAGAGAAAAGGGTAAAAGAGGAGGGAGGAAATGTCACCTTTGTTATACGCCAGGTCCTAAAGAATAAGTTTCCAAATTTTGAGTCCGATCGGTCAAATGGTACAGATTTACATCTAAAATATATCAGGGGGAGGGGAAGAGGTAAAATAATAGGGGGAAATATCACATATGTTACTCGCCGGGTCCTAAAGCATTAGTATGCAAAATTTGAATTGAATCGGACAAACGGTGTAGATTTGTATATAGAACAGACAGACAGACAGACAGATAGACATTGAGTTTTATACGTAAAAGATTTACGATAAATAATGTGAAATGTTTTTTTTTTCAAAATTACTCACGACACTTCAATTATTTGTTTTCTTGTATAGGGGTTAAAAGCTTTATTGCCTTTAAAGAATTTAAATCATTTAAAGCCAATAAAATATTTGTGTTTTTTGATAAAATTATTTTAATCTGTATATATATATATATATGTTTTAAATAATCGACAACTTCGGATGCAAAAATAATAATTACAATAATTTTGGTAGCAATGTCCTGGCATTCATTAAAAATGAAGCCCCAGTTTAGCCTGTGAAACCAGCTCCGCCAGCGATAGGCTCATGGACCTAGCGAAGTCCACACCAATATGCGTCATGCGTCATGAGTGACCGCGGAATGTGCATGTATAATTTATAAATAATGGTTGCAGGGAAATGCTCCTGGGACGTTATGCCGCGTATTAATGGCGGACGTGAGTCGCGGACGTGCTTTACTACTGAACAGGTAGCGTTAAATTGCTATTTTAATCAGCGATTATCTCCTACAATATCTGATTCAGTGCAGAGTGTTACATACCTAAACATTGATCACACACCATAGTACCAAATCTGAAATTTGATAAATTTGTAATAAGGGTAGATATTTAACTGGGTGTTGAGGAAAAGTTTATTACCACCCACAATTATACCTATTAGATTTTCGACTCGATGCAAATTCTGAGACATATTATTCTCCTACGATATTCTTTTGAGATATTTCATCATGAATCACAGAGAATTGTTGTCTTACTTTACGTCTATTTGTACATCAAACATAAAAAAGTTCAGTGAAATTAATTCTTCCTATCAGTGGTTAAAACAGAATAATTGTTTGTAGTTGAATGTCGAGTCTAACTGCCAAATCGAACGTATACATGGATCTGAGTTTTTGTTTTTCTGTTTATTTAAAGATAAAAATCTCGGCTCGTGAACACAGTGCTAAGATTTATCTCATAACGTGGATTTAAAACATGCATCAGACGAAAAAACATTAATATTTTCAAAGTAATGAATACACTTGTTTCACTAAAAATTAATCTTGAATTTTTATTGAATTAATTAAGACGTCACGTTACTTACTGTCACCTTTGGCTTTACAACCCCTGGTGGTTTACTTTACTTCTTGTTACTTACTGTATTTTACTTACTGTAAGGCTCGTAAAGGAAATAAAAAAAATCTATTTGTCATTCTTTCGTTACTTCTGAAGGACATGTTTTGAAAGCCTTGCCATGCCGAAATTTAATCTCCCGACTCCCGTGATTAAGACTATACCTTCACCGAAATCGTGTCGAAAATAATCGAAGAAACCCAATCATGCCGTTGAAGAGATGGTTCTTTGCAGAATATAACTCAAGACTCTTCTGATTAATCGAGAAAATGCTAACCGCATTGCAACATCTGCAAAAAAGTTTGTATTTTATTAAAGTGTGTTAATTTAGTAAAGAATTAAAATAAATATTAAAGGCATCATAAAATGCACACGTACGAAATAATACATATATTATTGTATTATTCGTGTTATAAATTAGTATAATATTATTGTTTTACGAGTATATCCATGCGCTATTTATATCGTCGAATTATTTCCACTTAACGTAGTTCACTCATAGAATAGTCAATCTTCGTGCACCAAACAAGAATAAACAACAGAATAAATGGTTTTAAGTAAACTATCGAGCGAGCTTTGGCTTCGGAGAGTACCTAATCAAAGCACTCAGCTTTATCTGTTAACACCTGCACAAACACTCCAAGTGTTGGACCACTTTCAGATAACATCCGAGATTTCTTAATGTAATGATTTTCTTAATTGTAATAAAATGTTTGTTTAAATTTTGTCAATATGTCAATGATACGGTTAAATATTTGGTTTTGAATAAAATATTTTTTGTAAAATTGTTTGTTAAAAAAAGGGTTTTATAAAAAAAGTGTTCGTGCTCAATATTGCGAGGTGGGGATGACTGTTATATTTGTGGCCAAAAAATGGCTCTCCTATTTCCTGCCATCCTGCTAATAGAATCATTTAACCTTCTTCATCAAATACTTAACAGTCCACTCTCAGATCTTAGTAACTATCGAAAGTGTAATAATATTTTAAATATTCTGAGCGTATATCACGCTTCTGCCCTCACAGCTGTCATCTCCACTACTCCGTGTAACCATTCATGCATGCTCGTCATTATCGAGGCTTTAATATGCAGCACAATGTGGTTTGTAATACGATTAGGATTCAATATTTGATTTATCATGTCATTCGCAAACTTCATGACACACGTAAAACTAAAAGTATAGAAGTATAAAATCTATAAAATATCTTTACTTGCTCTCAGAAACTGTGAAAAAAAGTGGATTGCTTAAAAATTTGAATAAAATGTGTGTTAAAGTTAATTTAAAAAAAGGCTTCATAGGTATAAGATCGAAAAATTTACATTAATGTACTAGGCTGCTGTGGCGAAATTGGATAACGCGCCATTTCCGATAGAGTGGAGGTCCGTTGATTCGAATCGCGGTAGCAGCTAAAATATTTTTTCGTTAATTTGATTTTTCTGTATGTCTGTTTTAATTGAATAATAAATTTGTTAAGAATTTATTCGTTTTGACAGTAGTCCTCGTAACAATAATATGTACCAAAATATTTTTTTTTTAATATTACGACAATAACATAATTTTATTGTTAAACAATAACAATAAAAATAGTTGAGAAGTTTCGTTTTTTTTTCTATACGCTATGTAATTTCAATATTCTTTCCATGTGAAGAGAATTCCTGAATGTTTTTGTAAAATAAAATAAAAGAAGTACAATTATATTCTTTCTGGGTGATTTTCCTCTTACGAAATTTATAATATATAGGTAAATATTTGACTTACCTACAATACATTTAAGATACATTACATTTTTCTATTAAATATTGTTTAGTTGAAAATTTTACTACTTACTGTATCTGAGTGAGCGAAATATGTTGTTATATAATATGAGTTTGCTCTTTGATGTTTATAGTTTTTTCCATTTGCATATTATTTCCATTTCATTTTAATAACTTTTGAATTCAAATTATATCGCAGAAACTAATATGAAATAACTTAATCATCCGTTGCTGCTTTTACTACGTTACTACTGAATCTAAACATTTTTTTAAATTCGACTTCTACCTACTCGCTTGGTAGTTAATGTCTATTTACGTATTTACATATTTTGCCTCGCATTTTAACAGACAGTCAGGATTGCCCCGGAACAAACAGCCAGCCACTCGACGCTTGAATGCATTTACTGTAATTAGATTTTGTTTGTAAGTTTACAAAGATAATAATTGTAATAGAAAAATAAAAGGACAGCATAAAAAAAGTTTTTGGTTATTTTTCTCGTGATCATTTTTTTTATAAATCATTTTAATATAAAACATAAAAATGTCGTTGTGTGTCCGTCACTTTGCCCCGTAACCTCTTGTAACGACCGTAATTTCGTTCGAATTCGCGGCTAAAAAAACAAATCAGACGGCCGGAGATCGGGCTTCACTCTGGTCAGTAAACCCGAAGGCGGCAACGATAGCGATGTTGCCATCGCTGAGCCTGCATTAACCATCAAAAATACAATACATATATAACTTAGCAAAGACGCAAACAATTTCATGTTCCGCCCGATCGCTGGCAGGGGAAATATAAAAGAAAATGTTCAAATATTTCGATATTTGTTTGCGACATAATTTGGTCACTATTTAGATCGAAATTAATAATCACATTTAATTATTATATAATATTAGGTATATTATACTCTGTCAGCTTATAATATAATATTATATCTATTATAAGCACTTGTCTTTGAAGAAAATTTGTTTTAAATTTTGAAACAACTTCTTCTGCTTCTATTAGATTCTTTATCTGTATTGATAAAAACAACGTCTTTAATATTTGGATACCGCATGGTGAGGTTAAAAAATGAGGAAGCGTATGAAAGCTGTCTTATAATTATTTTTGATTAAGGTATTTGTTTTATATAATCCACGCATCTTATTTGATTAATTGTGAGCACAAAGAGCTCTATTAAAGCAATTTCTACAATTCTTGTTACTGTGCATCATTAAGCTAAATATTTTTAGAATGTTTTTCATATCTTTCTTTATGCTTTAAACATTCTGTCTTATGAATGAAATGGTGGTTGCAGACATAAGTAGATTTGGATATTAAACGAAAAAACCTTTTGATTTCGAGAAGCATTTTACCACCCGATTTATAGCTAAGTTGAGTCGTTTCTCTACAAATGGAGGTCAGAGTGTAAAGACGAAGTGGAGTATCGTACATAATTGAGTAAACAACGTGATATGACAGGTTCCCTAGAGGTATAGTTGAAGATGGAGTGGCGGGATAAGAAATGAGAGGGAATTCAGACCTATTTCCAAATAAATGATAATTTCTAGTGGTGATTTACCGAGTAACCGAATACCGATTATTATTCGGTTTTGTCAAACTGATTATTCGACCGAATAACTCAGTTCGGTATTTACTTAAAAAAAACGAAACAGTTTGACACTAATATTTATTGCGTGACTGTACTATATTTTTCGTTCTTTCTGTTGGTTTTCAAATGTATTTTTGCCAAAAGTAGCCTAGTTTTTTTAAAGATATTTAATTAGTGTAATACTTTCTCAGTTTTTTATAAATTGATCTTATTCAGTAGTTATAAAATTAAATCTATTGGTGGCAATAGTAGGTAAGTGACAGCCCTATAATTATTTATTTTTTTCTTACAATTGCTATGTTTTTAAATGAATAAATGTGACTATCAAATAATTTTGAAATGTTGTTTTCACTATGTCTTAAACATAAATCTATTTATTTTAATCATATAAATATAGGTACTTTATTTTAATCAAATACTCGGCAGAGTTGAGCCGAGTTATTCAGCTGAGTACCAGTATTAAAAAAACCACCGAATACACCGAGTACCGAGTACTGAACGTGTACTCGACGCATCTCTAATAATTTCGATATCCATACTGACGTAGTAATCTCGAATTAGTTACAGAATTCGGTGAATTATTTTAGAGATGAAAACTATTTCCTTAAATGGGAATGGGAATAGAATTTACTCTCTCGCAATGTCAAAAAACAGAGATATACTGCAGTTTAATTATTTATTCTTGCATAATTAAATCTCCAAGTGAACGAGGCGATTTTAAAAAAAATACGTATTTTGTGTCAAACCGGTAGTAAATACGTGTTCTTGCAATAGAATGCTATTTTTTGACTGAGACATCATACTTTTTAAGAGTATATAGTTTGATCTTTCGATAATTTTATAAAAATTTATAAGCTTGTAGAATTTTTTTAACAAAGCCAATGAATTAACACCAGACGTGGTGCCAAATTGTGATCAATGAATTTACCTTATTTACCCTATTAATATATTTTAGTGGCCCGTAGATAAATTCAGCACTGTGTGAATTACCAAGAGAGCATGGCTGAATCGAACTAGTCAAGTTCAGGCGTGGACTCCTAACCCGTTAGCCGAAGGAGAGCTGAAAGACCCAAGCTACGGTGATTGGATATCGTTACTCATGATGCACACGCAGTCGATTTCTGAGGAAATTCGCAGGAAATATTGAGCAAGTTAGAGCCCACACATTTGAGTCGCTGATACTGAAATTGACGAAAAATTGTACACGAGTGCGCACAACGCTCCCGATAATTTGTAACAAAAAGAATTACATTCAATATCCTCATAAAAATGGGTATTTTATAATCTTTTTCAGTTTTTTTTAAATAATGGTACGTTTAAAATAAACTCGCTTAAATTTCATCCAATCACACGCAGGCCTTTAATCGCACGTGGCCACCACTCCTCCCTCCTCTCCCAACCCGCCGCTTTCTGCTGCTCACTGTCACTCAACCACGCTTGAATTTTAAAATTCGTTTAAAATCCTTTAGGAGATTTTTTTAAATTCCAAGTGCAATTATTATTACAGATTTTAATTGCGCGGCGTTTTAAATATGACAGAATTCCTTAACAATGCCAGTGTTGAAAATATTCTCCGTCTATATATTGGAAAAAAATGCGAATAGTATAACCCTTCAGTATAGTATAGCCCAACTAATCTTTACTAAGATGGCTCAAAAAGCCCTGTAATATTTCACTGTAGGGCAATTTAAAAATTATATATTCAAAACATAGGGTAACTGTCGGGGAGACGAGGAAGGGGGGAGACGCTTAATTGGCTGTAATTGTTTGTGTGGTAGTTGTGATTGTAATTAATGTGTAATCTTGTGATAAATAATTGAATGTGGTGACGTTTACTTGTTGTTGTTGTTACGTTGTTACGTTGTTGAAATATATTTAAACAATTAAGAATAAAACACTATTTTTAATAATACGGTTATGAAAAGTTCGGACTGCGGTTCTTAATTTACTCTGAGACTGCGACAATTTTTTTTTCTATTAAAGGAATTCAAATAACGGGTCTAGGCATCTTCCCCACAAATGTGGGGTGATTCGGCTGTTTTGTTTTCCTTTATTATTTTTGAAATACACATATATTCTTGCTGTCCCTTGGTATATCGATATAAAAATATCTAAAAAATGACACGATTTTGATGTTGATGTGAATTATTCTTCTGCAGAATGGCTAGAATCCGACTGGAGTAGCTATGGAGAAATTTTTAATAAATACGATAGGTTAGTTAACCTACATGATAAAACTGGCAAACAAATGCAATTTTTATGCTGCAAAACCCGCAAAAAGGTGTGCAGCATAGCCTGCAGCAAACGTGCACCATCTCACGAGTAAAGAATATTTGAAGAATTTAAAAAAATCGAAATGGACATTTTATTTCACTATTTTGTTTTCGGATCTTTTCAAATTAAAATATTTTATATAAATAATATAGAAAAGGCACGATTATAAAACGTTTATTTCATTAAACCTTTTAAAAGTTTAACCTTAACATAGGCATATTACCCCCCACTTACCATAGATCAAAAAGCGAAATATAATCATTACCAAATTCCTTTTTTTTCTGTAACTATTGTACTGATTAAATTAATGTTCTAGCTATAAATAACCAATTTAATAAATATAATATCTATTATACAAACAAAAGTAAAATAATATTTCATTAATTTCATGTATTGTAGTAGTATCATCTGTATTAAATCAAAGCGACTTTACATTTACTTACGTAGGTTTTATTAGGTACTATATGTTCGTTTATTTTTTTTAAATAAATTAAATTTTAGTTAACAATATTAACAGCAAGATTTTTTGAAAACGCATTTTAAATTTTATTTCAAACCACTTATACAAAATATAAAATATGCGAATCATTTTGCAAAATATAAAATATAAATTTTTAACCACAAATCTTTACAATACGGATCGCATTAACGCTAGCAAAAACATGTTTTAAACGTGTAGTACGTTCAGGTACCTATCATTTTTCAATGTATTAATATATGTAATGTCAAACATTATAATCAATATGATACGTAATATAATTCCTTGCATTGAATGCGTTCCTTTTAATTTTTTTCCTCCTTTGTATTTATAAATATATACTCGATACTCGAATAATACAACACTCGAATAATAAGATATAAACACTCGAAACTCCCACCTAATAGAATGACTACCCGCGAAGCTCATATAAAATATTTTGAAATTAAGCGTAGGTAGGTACTTATTCGCGATATATTCCAAGTTCTTGGGAAGCCTCCGATAAAACATACATTATTTGTTAAAAGAGAATTTAGTGGCATAATTTTTCTTTCAAATTATTAATTTATTCATTCATATAAATGCTTGGCATATAACCCAATTGGAAATACATACATATCTAAAATGGCAGTGCTCGCGCAGCATACTAAAAGTACCGGGGTCATTACTCGACTTTCCGAAAAGATTTTTATTATTTTTAAAGATAGAACTTCCCGAATGCAAAAATATTGTGAAGGTGCCTGGTATCGATCTCGCTAACTTAAAAGGTGGTCATAAAATACTCAGTGAAGGTTTATAAAAATGTGACGCTATTTCTATCACAGTTTACGTAACAAATTTTACTGAGAGACCATCTGAAAAAACGTTATAAAAATATTTTAAGAATGTTGTTTGTGTGGCCGAGTTTGCTAAATTTTCGCGACTGTTGTAGTAAACTCTGAATATTCAAAATGCAAACACAGCTTTGTTATTCAAAAATACATTGCAAGAAAAATGATACATTTTAATTTTTTTCCCTTTGAGATACGATGTGAAATATAATATCATAGGTATGACATCAAAAAATATTCGAATTTTTGTGTTAAAATATTCTAAATATTCGAAGCTTTACTCGATTAATTTTAAATGTACTTTAATACTTTTTCTTATAATACATACTATACATATACTTGTGTCAAATCATAAGTTTTCGCGGGCGCTATATCGTGTCATTTTCCTGTAAAGGTAAGGAGCTTTTCCAACTTCCATTTTATGTAACACGTTATCCATATGTGATATCGCACTGAAACTTTGAAGAGACAGTCTCTGAGGGACCTACATCCGAAGACACGGATTGCCCGAGAAAATTACGCCTTATACTTTTGTTCACAAACATAATATACGTGAAAAGTAATAAATAAAAATGATATATGATTTTAAAAACAATTATCATTGTTGTGTGTCGAATAGCCATTTTGCAATTTTTTGCAGTTAGAGTTATTTGTTTGTTTGAGGAACTATTATGTTTTGGTGACTTAAATAGATACCTTTACCATCTATGTTTAGTAACAGAAAACTGAGAAAATATCTAAAAATTTTAAGGTATAGAAAATAAAAGGAAACAACAAAAATATTTGGATACAAATATAATATCGTTAAAAAATTGTAGGAATAAATTATAATGGGGCGACCTGAAAGTTCACTAAATCAAATCTGTAAAACCTACCGACCACCTAGTGTAAGTAAAATGTTCGATGAAATACTATATTGCTCACCTAAGCAATTTATTATTTCATCGAACGACACTATTATCGGAAAATTTAATAGACTATTGCACATTCGGTGTAAATTAATCCCTTGTTCGTGATTATAAACACTCTTTTAAGTATCTGCGTGGTTCGCCGGTTACCTTTGAATGTGAAAGTGAAAATAAAAACATATAAAAAGTTGTAAAGAAGATGTATTGTAAATTTGAGCGCACTGGGATGGGGCGTGTAGGACATAATGATGAATAGCCCAGATGGCGTACGATTTTATGGATCTTTCGAGATTAGACCAATTTTACCTTGACAAAAGTATTATTTATGGGACAAGTTATTTATTACCCTCAAACATGACCACAAGCGAAATTCGTAATGAATATTGTAATTTTTACAGTTCTTCATACATTTTCTGTCAGTTTATGTAATATCCCTTATTTTCGTTCACCAACTTAATACACCACATTACTGACAAATTAAATTGTCAGTCGCCTTTAAATTAAATAAAGTCATTTTTATGCAAGGAAAATCGGTCTTCCACAAATATGTAAAGAACAAACCCATAGAACAGGTTGGCGCCTTCAGATATCTAGGCATAGAATTGGTTGGAGAAGTTGATCTGTGTGAAGAAATACAAGCTCAAAACATAAATTAAACAACTTTGAATACGCAGTTTACATAATTTCTTTTGTTTTGTCACAAATAATATTATTTTTTTTGTATTTATTCCGTTATGTGTGTCTTTTAAATACCCTTGTTTTGACATGTCTTACGATATATCCAGTAAGATCATGGCATTGTTAATATTTAAATCCAATATGATTTTGTTATCCATTATATTATTTATCTTCCGCCGTATAACATTTTTTCTAAAATATTAATTAAAATTAATAAAAATATACCTAGAATAAATTATAAGTATGTCGTAATTTAAATAAATTAACCTAAGCATCTTTTGGCTATAGATCATTCTTGTGATATTAATAAGGGTTTACAAATTTTACATACAAATTATACAGAATCACAATTTGATAAATTAGAAATTTTGGAAATAAGAAAGAGTGGAAATAGTAAATTGAATGTTATAAATAATCAGATTCTTTTTGCAAATAGTCATCTTTTAAATTTATTTTTATTTTAAGTAGGAACTTAATATTATCATTTTCCATGCATAACATTTTAATATTTTGATCTTTACTTCGATTTTTAAATTTGATTTTTGTTATCCTGACGGAGAAGCCATTGGCTTCGAAATATGTTGAATTTTAAATAAGTGGTGTTTACAAAGTTAATTTATTTAAATTATTATTATGTCACCACAAAATAAATTTGCCATATTTGAAGAAAAAGTTATAAGTTTGTCTTTTTTACCAAATGATTAATCATCCAAATGATTTAATATCATTGGGAAATATCCCAAATATGTCAATAACTCAAACTAAGCACTACCGTAGTTAAACAGTAAAAATCGAGGGCAGACTGAAAAATTAACGGTACTGAAAAAACATACCATCCGGTTTCAATATATTACTGTTATCAATAATTTGAAACTTTTTATTTCTACCATAAAATTTCCACGATTTTTGACAGCTCTTTAAATTTATTGTAGGTATTTGACATTTTTCTGGAAATAAATAATATTCAGGTGCGCACCGTGATTAAATATTATTTTTTTTATGGAAGGTTTGACACTGAAATAAATATTTGAAAAATATGTCGGAAAAAATTTTGAAGTCTACTCCGGCGTATGAAATGCAAGTTACAAGTTGCGTTTTATCCCGGCTGCGGGTTAAAACGCAACATGCAAAACGATGAAGATGATTCTTGAAATGGGAGCCCACCCACCACAGAAATTCCAGAAAATGTTATCGTAGACATGGTTTTACAAGACTGCTAAATTACTATTCAGGAGTCTAAGTCTAGGAATTCAGAGAATCTATTCGGAATAGAATTCGAAATTGTTTTCTGCTTGGTGAGATGAAGCTTTCTGAAACCGGAATGTGTGCGTGTCCGAACTTTTCAGATTAGGAAAATTTAACACTAATATCGACTATTTCTTGACACAATTGTGACTACGGATGAGACCCAAATTTACCATCTACTAACCAGAGACTAAACAATAAGCGAAACAAGTGCCGTGTCGCCAATACGTTTCGATTTCTGATTACATTTGTTGTTTGATGCGGTTTATCGCCTTCAAAAAAGGTCAAGCGTGTTTTGGCAGCTGACAAGGTGATCACATCGGTTTTTGAAAGTAAATGAGCATTATTATGATAAAACACTTGGGTAAGGATAATGAAATAAACGGAGAGTACTACATTTGTCTTATAACACAATTGAAAGACAAAATTAAGAAAAACAGACCCAGAACGCTGAGAAAAAGCGTAATATTTTTCCAGAACAATGTGCTGACTTACACACCAGCAGTTGCAATGAATGCTACAGGTCGCACAGTACGCTATTGACTATCAATTGAAGAACCATCTGTCTTATTCATCTGACATGGCTTCGTCAGGCTTCCACCTCTACCCTAACTGCAAATAAAATCTCAGCTGAAAAAAAATTAACTCGACGACGCTGTCATTGCGACTGTGGAGTGGTACCTTGATAAATCCCACAAAGCTGGGATATCAGCTAGGTATGTAGCGCCGACGGAATAAGAATATTCACTTCAATGAGATTACATTAAAGCATAAAATTGTTTCCAATAATACTGAGTATGAAATAGGAATAAGAAAATTTGAGAATAAGTAATATTCAAAAATTACATTCAATATTCGTGTAACATAAAATAGCGCAAATAGATATATAAAAGTATGGTCGAATGTATTAAAAAAACCTTAATGTAGCAAATTTAAACCTATTTATAACATAACCAGCAAATATTTTATAGATATATCAAGATATTTTGCTCTCTCTAATTCTCTCCAGCATTTTATTAAAATCTTCACTGCACCGTACATCGGAATACATTTTTAGGTAAAGATAAATAGATAAAGTACGGCCTTACAGGCAGAGTCTCTTCTTCTCATATTATACTCGGGCTTATGTTGACTTCCATCAATTTTTAAAAAAAAACTATTTTTTAAAGAACATCTATTTCTTCTTATTATTATCATAAGCCTTTTTGCAGGACTAATAATTGTTCCATTTTTTCTTCACTAGAAAAAATGCTATAAGTCAGAGTGAATTACATATGCATTAAATTTGCCGATGTAAACATTTTTCGAAGAGCATTTTTACTGAATACTACTAAATTAATTTTCTTTTTTGGTATTGATATTACTTTGGCATTTTTAAAAGCTTGTCTTTTCTCTTAAAGCACTTATTTTCAAATCCTACATAATAATTGGCTCTGGTCTGAACCTGTTTCACACGGTAACATGCCCTGTCAATGTACCTCCATCAACAATCCCCGCCCAAACGTCCATCTTGTACGAGAACCAAAGAGGATTTATAAAACATTAACGCTTCTGAATGGAGGCAGATCTAATGGTCATGAGATTTCACTTTTTTATATAGGCAGGTATAGTTAATGGAATAATTGCTTTTCATTTTGTGTCGTTTTTCGGTATCTTTGAATGTTTTAACGTGTACGAAAATAGCTACATTACATAACTTTTCATTTATATAGCACACTGCAAGTTTCGCACTATACAGGGTTATTTGTAAAACATTAATAATATTGCAGGACTATATTTCTGCCTTGATTGTGAGTCGAAAATGTTCAAGCTATTATGACCTATTGTCAATAGTTAAGGAGATATTCGACTTCAAAGTTTGCATTTTTTTTTCAATATTTCTGACTTATTTTTTGTAAAACGTTGAACTATCATTACAGTAAGTAACTCATATCGATTACGAAAAATTTTTTGGTTTCAATACAAGTTAAATAAAATGATAAAAACCCTGAAAAAATTCCAATTGGAATGTTTTCCAATTGGAATTCGAAGGTTTTTATTTTTTTATTTGATATGTATTAAAGAGAATTAATTTTTCGTTTTCGATGTAAGTTACTGTAATGATAGTCCATCGTTTTACAAAAAATAAGTCAGGAATATTGAAAAAAAAATGCAAAATTTGATGTCGCATATCTCCTTAACTATTGTCATAATATTTTGGAAATTTTCGACTCATAATCAAGGCAGGAATATAGTCTTGTGAAGTTATTAATGTTTTCCTAATAACCATGTATAGCACACTGCAAGTTTCGCATCTTACTCATTTAATATTTAAGTCAAAAATAGAAAAACGAAAATTCCTCAAGGTATTATTATAGATGTCTCATTGAGACGAATCTATGTTTTTATATGGGAAAGTAGCTATGGAAGTCTTTTTGCGTGTTTATAGGGCTTACGACCTATCATACGGCTGTCTTAAGTGATTACTTTACACAATGTAACGTTCACAATTCCACCCATGATAGACTACCACATGTTAAGCTTAACTTAAGCTAGCCGTGTGATAGGTTCTATGAACACCCAAAAAGACTTCCATACCTACTTTCTCAAATAAAAATATGACTGAGCCTCTATGAGACATCTATATTATAATCTTGATTAATGATGTACCCGTGGGTATAACAGCCACCATTATGTTCTTGAAAATTTTGGGCATACTCAAAATAATCCGAAAATAATTCCTATTAGCCCCGATTTTTGCCAAATGTTACCAATTTCATATAAACTTATTAGGTTAGAGTAAGGAAACCATTGCGTTAGTTAAATATTAAGCTAAAATTCATTACCAATATCTCGGACATATTATGAGAGGACTATATGAATGTCTAAACCAATTCGTCATCCAGGGGTAAATAAGTGGAAAAAGAGGCGTGGGATGAAGCCGCATCTCATGGCTGCGTAACTTGAGGAACCGATATAAATCCGACGGAGTTGTTCCTTGCGGTGGCAAATAGAGTCATGGTTGCCAATATTATCACCAACCTTATATAGGAGATGGCACTATAAGAAGAAGAAAAAACTTCAATATCAATACATATAACAATCTCATTTTAAATCTCTTATGACGTGAGTTTTCCACTATAAATTTGAACATACAAAGATAATAATATTTTAAATTCGTATATTTTTTTGTAGAAAATTATAATAAATTGTGATCGTCGTCAACCACGTATCAAAACATGCAAACTGCACTTTGATCACGGAATTGAATAGTGCCAAGCAATTCTATCTCAGTTGGTAACCTCTCCTATTTTTATGATCATTTTTTATCACTCAGAACCTTTTAAACTTCAATCAAACAGAATTTAAAGTAAAACCGATACGTTTGAAAACATCGTGAAATACTGAACCTAAATAATCTCATTCGTGTATAAAAATACTGAGAATTTTCTGTCTTCTTGTTTGGGAGGATTGTTTGTTGAAGATTGTTTCATAGAGATGTATCGCAAACTGAGCTACGACATGTGAGAAAGGCAGACATTGTCGTAGCCAAATCAGATATGCATTATGGCAAGGAAACGTCTCGAAGGAGTCTTCGCATTATGTTTATCCTAATTGGACCGTCGACTTTTATGGCCTCAAACGTGACGTCGCACTCCGCATAAATTCTCGGGAATACCGTATTTTCAATGAACTATGAATATATAAACACTATAAAATTATTTTGAGGCAAACGAGCAAAGGAGTGATGTTTTAGGATAATAAACTCAATTATCATATATGTATACTTTAACATTTGGTAATTCATTGTAAAACTAGTTATAGTTGTAGAAGATAGTATTGGTAAAATATGGTCTTTGGAAAAGACAAAAACAATTTTATTTTATATACTAGCTGCAACCCGTCAAAAATGACGGAACATTGGTTGGCATCTTTTCTAAGCTCTAGTATATATTTATAGGATTTTTTCCGGTCTACAGAGAGGCGGCCATAGCCACATGCGTTAGAGTTGGCCGGTTCGGGTTTGGTGGCCTTGGATTCATACCCCATCTCCGGCCGTTTTTTTAGCCGTGAATTCGAACGAAATTACGGATGATACAGACAGATAGAGGGATGGACGGATAGACAACGAAATTATTATGTTTGATTGATCATTTGTTTAATATCATACCTAACAATAGTTTATGTTACGTTTACGTTTACGATAACGTTGTAAATTTCATTTTAATTTACATAAATAAGGCACCAATTTTGTGTAATCGTGGAAAAAAATCTTATTGACAAAAATATTATGTGACATCAGTTATATATTCAATGTCTCAAGAAATATATTTTATTTAAATTTTCATATTGTAATAGTTTTTAGTTTGGTCCAGGGATATATTTTTTTATTGTATTTTTTTTAATTTTTTTATTTATTATTTATATATAAAAGTAATATTATTTTTATTTAAGGTATTAAATTTAAAAGAATTTTCAAATGGTGTTTACTAAAATACTATTATATCATTGGAGATACGAAAAAAAAAATGGGTATTTGGTAAACATGTGATGACCCACGTAGATAGAGGGGGTATCCTAATCAAATCGAGCAGACTGTATTTAATGTCGAAATGATGTTAAATTAATATTATAAAGCATTTTATTGTATTTCAATATAAATCGTTCTCCTGGTCACGGTAAGCACTGTGCTGATCCGCGTGATAGAGGGTCTTCCTAACGTATTAACGATGAATTATGTATTAATAATTTATTTAAAATGTCGATGCTTACTCGTCGCGAGTTGATATTTAATTTTAGCTATTATATTCAATTAATTTGCCAACTCCTGGCCGCGTCTAACAATGTGATGAATCCTATGGGGTGACCCGTCAAAAATACGTCGTGGTAAATAATATTAAATAATATAAATTTCATTGCAATGAATAAAGTCATTTGCCGTATGATGTTAGTGAAAATAGTTGTATGGCTCGGGTGGCAACGGCTGAGGTCGACAGATACGCTGTAACTATAAAAGGATCGCGGAATAAAATATTATACCTTCTTGAAATATTATAAATAATGTATTCTATACAATATTAATACTCTGCCTGTGCTAACTATACATTTAACTAAAATATATATTATTAACTGGAAATAATTATTCTGTGAAAATTGCGCTTTTGAATGCAATATTAACTAAAAATATTAACTAAAAATATTTCTAACATCTTGGGTTCGCATACTATATTGATAATACCTAATGCCCTTTGCATTTACTAAGTATATTACCTAAATAGCCACAGCTATACCATCCTGTCCGTCAGGGACGAAACATAAAACACAGTTATATTCCTAAAAGTGCTACCTCTTACGCGACAAAAATACCTATTGCAGTCGGGCTATGAATATGAACTATTTCCGCCTCATAATGGCGCCTGGAACCAATACTAAAAACCTCACTAGAAATAATAAATGCGACTAAATCTCGATAAATACAATATATACTATTCGTAATACGTCGTTGAATTGGCACATGATTCGTCTAATGGATGAAGGACCCCGTTGTGTATCGTAATAACTTCAAATTCTTTTATAGGAGCAGTGTGGAAACAATTGCATAATATTACGTAATAAAAACATCTAACGAACCTAATAATCTATACATTTATGTTACAATAAAAATACGTACACTAGAAAGAATTCATGTATTAGAAATAAAACATTTTCGATTTGAGGACAAACCAGTAGAATTGTCCGAACGTTGCAAAGGGAAAAATTCACACATGTTAAATACCACTGAAATCAATAATTATAAACACTTTGTATTAGCAAATTCTTACCTTGAATGGTTTCGTCCTAGACGTGTATGAACCTGTTCATATTAGTTGCATGAGAAAATAATACATATATTTGCTATTTACGAAATACGACATTTTTGAAGCGAAACTTCTTTATAAATAAGTAGATAAGGTCTCGGGGATGGTTTGTTCGAAAGGATTCTACAACAGCCCGTGAGTTTATATGAAATAATAGTTTCTTTGAATGCTAATTTTGGTTTTTTAAACCCTCAGCATCTCTGCTGAGAGGGGTTGAGGCTCCGCGCCCGCCTAAACCCGGTGGCCGACTTCCTAAGTGACTAAACGGCCCCCCTTGTTCCTCCGGAACTTACTGCATCCCGAGACTCTATCTCTTCTTTACGAGATGTGATCCTGTGACGCCTCTCTTTTAGGCTTATGATTGAGATGTACGTACTCTTTTGGTACGAGTTTCTGATGATGGGTGTTGTCTTGAGGCGCCTTTCTTTTAGGCCGGTGTTTGAAGAATCACGTACTCTTTTGGTACAAATTGATGACGACATTAGCCTCCTTTGCGGGCATAGTCAGCGATGTTACAAATTATTGTGCAATCTCATTATGCCTTTTCAGAGCGGCGTCCCACGATTCTGCATCTTGCAACATTTACTTTGGACAAATGTTAGAGTGTTAGTAACATATTTATAATATCCCAGCTATTCCATATGAGTGAATGATTTTTATATTTATTCTGGCCCTGTCTTTCTTACAGAGGACGAAATAGAAGTTAACGTTTTCTATCAAGGTTTTACAGCATTCAAGCATGGAAATCCTTCCAAAGACATAGGGAACCTTTTTGTTGGTTTAAGTAGTTTGCGCCAGATGAGGTTAGGTGGTCGGTTTATTGACGACCCCGAGCAACAAGGAGGACCCCGCCTTTAAGGGGCCCTGCAGGGGCTTGTGCGGGTTCCACGCCCAAGTGCCGGCAATCATCCACCCCTCAGCCAGCTAGGCTAACACAAACCAGATATCCCCAATCTTTAGTTAGATCTCCCCATTCTGTCCTTTACTCGTCATTCTGAAGCCACTTATTAAGCTGAATATACCGAGGTACTCGATTCATAAAGAGTTAGTTGTAGACCGAGTGTAATGATTGCGCAATACCTACGCAATACAGTAATTATTATAATGCTACTAAGTAATTCATATATAACTCCGTGTATTCAATTTTCAGCATAAACGGTATGAAATTCGCTTTGCATAAAAATACATCCGTTTGGAAGGAATTCTCGTACGATTTGAACCAATATCACACAAGCAATCGTGATATTTAATTACACAATTATTCCGAACTCAAATATTCCCAAAATAAATACATTTCGATAGTGAAAATAATTAACCGTAATAGATAATATAAATATGTTCCTTAGCTGTTACACAGTGGCGGTATGATCCTCTCTGGTACTGATGATTGGTAGATTCCTCCATACGTCCGGGCAGCAACTCCATCCGCAAATGATGTTCTGGAACTCAGGGCTCCGTCGGTAGTCTGTTGGGCAGCGCTCCCGCTCGCAAGTCTGGTCTCGAACTGAAGGGGCTGAGTACATCGTGTTCGCTCCTTTTATAGTAACGATTTCACCATACCTCTGAAATCCACGCTAGTGCAGTGACTCATCCTATGCGCGATGACCTCACCGCCGGCGCTCGCCATTGGCCGGATTCAGCCATCAGGACGGTCGCCTCCGGCTCAACCCGTCGAAGGCAAAGCGCGCCTGTGATTGGTCCGTTTCGTTAAAATAACAGTAAAGCACCCGCTACACACGAGACTTGCTGTTCCGATTCATAAATAATAAAGGCTTGTTCGCACCTACTCACAAGGTCGAGTCTATTAGGATTGGCAAACGATATTAATTTAACACAGAATTATATCTATGGTATAATAAAAAACCTAAGAAATATTACTTGTATAGCCGAATATTCAATATTTTGTTAGCCTCTTGTAATACATGGAATCTTGAGAAGAAATATATCAGGCTTTTACTTTTAAACGATTCAAACCAGAAGAAATATATTTTTGATGTCCATACTTGGCTTTTTGAATATTATTATTTTAAGATTTTCTAAATTTATTAAATCTATCTCTATGTCGACCATCACAAACACATATGACACTATTTATATTATAAGCGCCTTTTTTATATGGGTATGAAAGTCTTTTTGTGGCGGTAGTAAAGATATAACACACACATGAAACAAGATGTGCATCATAGACTAGTACATAATACAACTTCAGATATGGTAGCTTATCATCATAGGTGGAATTGGTGAACGTTACATTGTGTAGAATGATCTTTCAAGCCAGCCATACGATAGGTCGTAAGTCCTATGGACACCCGAAAAGAGTTCCATAAATTCTTTCCCATATAAAAAAGTAGCTTCATCTCTACGAGACACCTGAATTATATCTTGATTAATGATGGGGATGAAATTCTGCATTATGTTCTTGAAAAATTTGAGCATACTCGAAATACTCTAAACATATGAAACAAATTGAAAATATAGAAAATACTTAAATCAAGATTCCGTTTGGAACTGGTTTAAAAGATCGTTTCACTCAAAAGCTCTGCTGCGGCGTAATTCTCTTGTCGGTTATTTAAATTTAGTCTCGAATCGGTCAGCAGACGCGCGCAACGTGGCTACAACGCAACGCGGGTACTGCGCGGCCGCCACACTACACTACATTGTGCATATCGGTAAACCGGTACGGAAATAAGATGTCTTCGGGTCTCTTCTCCGCTAAGCTTTAGGCCGCCTGATACTGACATTCTTTGGCCACTCTTCGGAAGGATTATTTTCAAAGTGACAATAATGTTTTAGATTTTTTAAAATTAGAACGTACAAAAACGTGTAATTCATTGATGACAGTAGATGCGTGTTTACTTGTCTGCGTGTTTATGAACATTTAATAAAAATAAATTAATAAATATAAATAATTTAAATATAATCATATTTTAAGATCCATACCACAATCGATAGTGTTAGAAACCTTTCGGTATTCGTCAAAAAAAAGTGATTTCAAGCAGAACTTATTTCCTCAACAATTGGGTAGTTTATTTCGGTATAATATATGTATATGTAATAAAATATAATAATATTTCGTAGACGTACTCACTTTTTAATAAATACTAGCTGTAAGCCATAAGCAATAACGAACATTTTATTCTTGAATTTCAACTTTACATCAACTAATTAATTCTTAGTTATATGTCAAAACAAAAAATTGAATTGTGAAATCAATCTAAAATGTAAACTTTTATGTGTACTTCTAACTGCAACCCGTCAAAAATGACGGTATTTTTACATGTCGGTTCCAAAGGAATGAGTATTTATTTATTTATGTAAAAAAGAAAAGAAATACAAAAAAAAAATTACTTAGAAATTACTATAAATAAGTTACGGACGTAACACGAAGTTTCGGGGATAAACAGACAGACAGACGGACGGACGAACAGACAGACAGACAACGATATTATTACAATTGGGATTTGAAGTTATACTAATTTTGAAAACGGTATGAGATCAGCTTTTGGTTCTAGTTACGGTAACGGATGGACCTTCAAAATTATTATTATTAGAGATTGAGTTGAAGAGAAACAAGAAGATTAATGACCGTCCGTTGCGTGATATAACGCACGTGTAACATCTACCAGACTTTTTACCAGTAGTGTATGTTATCTTGATAGACGTAATCTAAACAAAATTTATTTTTGCGTGATTTACAAAATACATATTTAAACAAACAAGATGATTATATTGCTAGCCCTGGCGATAAGCACAATTATGTTACCAATGTCTAAAGAATACTTTACATTAATATTTTATTAGAGTACACTTTATTCATATTACGAACAATCTGCGTAAACTACGTGATTTTTAAATAATGTGCTCTTTGCCAATTCATACACACGCCTAATTTGTACCTAGCACACAATTTCTTTTCGCAGGTAGCCGACGCGGCGTGGTAATTAAAAGTTAACAGCGGTCATTAAAAATATTTCTTTAGTATTTCCATAAATATTTTCACAGCAGCATCTTAGATGCAAATGAGTTATAAATTTGAATAAATCTTCCCCGGATTCAGTCATCTCTTTTCTTGTTGCTCGTGTTATTTATGTTGTATTTTTCTATCCAATTAGTTTATCTTTCGTCATGATGTCAGATGGAAATAATTGTATTGACTTAATTTAATTTTATTACCTTTCGGAGGATAAATATTTTTGAAAAGTGAATCCGTATACCTACATTATTTTACGACTTGACATCTGGAGGCATAATAAAGTTTATAGCGCATCAGAATTGCGTGAGTTCGTTCTCTCACTGTGAATATGTATATTGGTGAACATTTCTCAACAAGGCGCGATGAATCATTGTCCAATGCTGTTAATAATCGTCTCGGTACGCGGAGACCGAGTGGGTGCGGATCCAAAGTTCGATTCATTGCCGCGCGGCAGACATGTTAATGCTTTCATCAGTCTGCAATATTTCACTCTGATATTTACATGCTAGTTAGTGGTTGTTCTGACGAAGAGACGGGCTACATCTCGAAACCGGTAGACAAATAGTAATTGAGTGTTAATGTTTTCATCACTGTGCAATATTTCACTCTGATGCTAGTGCAGTGGTTATCCTGACGAAGAGACGGGTTACCTCTCGAAACCGGTAGACAAAAAAGTATTTTTGTAGTTATATACCAACGTAAATAACATTTTGTTAAAATGTCTGACCACGGAGTTAATGCTTTAAATATTTATAATGCTCTGCAATATATCAAATGTGTTGATAAAAGGTTGTAACTCTCTTTTACTTCTGATCGCATGCATGAATGCGTGATACACAATATTTTATAAGGATAGTCGTACGATAGTCGTTATCTTATTTTTATTTAAACAATTAATACTTTACACATAACTTTTTTGTAAAAGAAAAACCCACTAATCCGCGAGATCGGCTTTTAGTAGTTTTTTTATTTCTAAGTAACATAAGTTTATATATTAAATCGTATAAAATATGTAAATTTATGTTACTACATATTATATTGTATGAAATATCTAAACGAAGTTGATACAATCGGCCTTTAATGAGTATAAATTTTTCTTATTTATTAGTAATTCCATTAATTTGTTAAAGGCCTTTCTTAATATTGTCTGCGTATTTTAATAAAATTGCTTGGATGTTTATTAAATATTTTCAGTATTACATATTTTAATGTCCTTTGACCATATTTATTCACACCTTCGCGCTTCGGTAAGAGCAGTCCTGCATATGTCGTAGGTATATCTATCTAGTACCGTGTTTATGTAGCAATCAATGTTTACACGTATTGTCTTCAAGACATACTGTTACAGATTTATATTATAAGATAGCATTAATAGGCGTAGATCTTTTCTTCTTATAAAATATAGATATAACTTTAATAGAACTTTCAGATAATTTATTAATTATGTCATTACCGAATTTTGAATACCTCGTGTTTTTTTCAAGATGGACCCCAGCTGATTTGATTAAGATTTTTTTATAGTTTTTATGATCTGTATCGGAACATAATATTTAATTTTATGTATAGGTACATCCCAATACGGTTTTTAATATTTTAAATTGAAAAATGAACTTGATCAAGTGGAATAGTTAGTTTTATACACGCTTTTTCGTAGGGTCAATAATTAACGAGTGGTGGTTTATTATGATACTATCATTGTTTTTCAAAACATACGTTTTCATTTCTTGCCTTTATTGTAAAAAAAAAATGATTTGAAATTGTGCGCACCCAGATAATTTCAACAGAAAACACTAAATGCCCGAAGTAACAAGTTGGAGCGGTCACTTCTTGGACGGCGCAATGTCTCACTGAAGATGGAACTACTCCGTTGGTCCGAGAAGTTTCTGTGGTACTATTGTGTTTTGGTTTTTGTGCAGGGATCCTTTCAGGAGTTGAAACTATACGGAAACCCTTCACAGGCAGAACAACAATGTGCCAACGCTTTCGAGGTATGTAAACAGAACAATATTTATTTTATTTTCATTTTGAGAGACGTATGGAGGTTTATAAGGTTTTTATCCGGTATTGTTTTTTTGTGTAAGTGCCCATTTTACCAATTCCAATTAAGATTTAGTTGAAATTATCGTTACTAAATTTATTTATTGTATTTATTTGTTTCTTAATCACATATAGTATAAAATTTGTGTTTTACTATGCCTGTCTCACTAGAAGAATTTGTGTTGAGACAGGCATAGTTTACAAAATAGTTGTACAATTAAATATTAATTCATATGTGTCTATTTACAAGTTAAATTTTCTTAGTGTTGTCAATTATACATACAAAAATAAAAATAGAGGAATTAAATTAGTAAATTAAAAACATTTATATGTTTGACGAAAATGAAAAAAAGGACAGAAAAGATGAGGTACACAAATCAGTAATTATTTGTCATTAATTTGTTTGAATAACAGCACCAATTTTGTGTCATATTGTTCCCATATTTTTTATCCATTTATTAAGTATTTATATTTATTTTTGAAATTTTATGTCAGATTATATTCAAGATTTTTTTGTATGTAGTTAAAGTGTTTGGGCCCATAGTAGTTAAAACTCATTTGCCTACATCGTGCGTATTCTTGTGATTTGTAAAAGTGTGTTCATTTATTTTTCTGCAAAGGGTATAAAGCCTGTTTTTTCAAAACCGCAATACGCATACATTTTTTGTACCTGTACTTAGTAAAAGCTGTTATTTTATCAGAAGATTTATTTGAAGAGATGGCATTAGTAAAATGGAATGGTATTTATTTTATAAATAATTTTTAAGAGGTTTCTTTCCAAAGTAAATGATTACAAAAACCATTTTCGATAGAAAATCGACCATTTTTAATCAAGTTTCCTCCAATATTAATAATACCTGTTTTAATATTTCATTACAAATTGAGTTTCCTGGTATTCCTGATGTTGCGAAAGATATTATGTTCCTTCGAGTGGGACGAGGCATCGCCGCTTCTCAGATTCCCGCTGGAGGCCCAATTGGTGACAGGTTGCAGTTCGTCTTTATTTATATACCCACGCAAATCAATTGTCCCTTCTGAATCAGCTACCTCCCCTGATATTTATGCTATTTAAATAAAAGTGTTTCAATTTAAAATTATTAACAGCCAACGTTTCTCATAAATTCATTTTTTGGCGAATTTTAATAAGAAATTTAGCAATCTATGTACACGAAAAGACAAAAAAATATCAAAGAAACAAAACTGATGACCAGATAGTCAAGATTGCTATTAATTATTTTATAATAATTCAGGCATTATTATTTGTTTGATTGCGATCATTAACTTTCGTTTTCGGCGTATGTATTTTTTTAGAGATGCGAACACGGAATGCATGTCACTCAATATTCTTATTATTCTCAAAATAAGCCTGTATAATGAAATAAATACTTATGCAATGAAAATAGGACTAACTTGCTGGTGTCCTCATCAACCATCGTATCACTAAGCAAGCATCATAAACACTACACCAACAAGCTACTCATAATACTCTGAAAACACTAGTGATAAAAAAATATTCTATAAGTAAGAGTATTCAATTTCCTTTGTGGTTATCTACTATTAAAATTTTGACTTTTAATACAACGATATAGGTCATTAGTCATAACATCATTTTTTTGCCAGAATTCAGGTACCAGAATCTAAATCAACTGTTTTGTAAGAACGAAAATAAAGGACACCATAAAAGTGTGAGCATAATAATAAGAAAGAAAAAATGTATCGCTTCGTTTTAAAAATAGTTTACGTAAGAAATCATACTGAGGTACCCGTTTTTATGTTAAAATATATTTTCAAATTCTCACGGTGTTTAAAAATATTTCTTGCGCAAAGTTTAATTTAAGAATATTACTTAAATCGTTTAAGAATCAATACATTAAATAGGCTTGAGTAAAGCAGTAATTTTGTGAACGTCTCCTAGGCAGCCAAAGATCGACTCAAAATATTTACCTACCTCGTTCAATAATTTAAAATTTGTGTTGAATATTGTATCGATCAATTTGGGTAGCAGCAAGCGAGGCTTTCAAATTATGCAAATTTGATTTAATTGATGTGACATTTACTTTCGCCTAATCGTATTATAACACAGTTGTTGAATTAACACATTCGATTTGTTTATATATCGCAACCTCGTTATGATCAAATATGTTTCCAAAATTGCTAAATTAACATATCTACATGATTCATTTTACGGCTTGGTCCTCGTGAATATTTTTATCGTGACATTTTGAAATTACGTCATTTTTTTAATTCAAGGATGTATGAGTAAGCGATAGGCCGTGATAATTTTTTGCTGATTTAACTATCTATTGGGTTTTTAATGAGATATCGAAACTAAAATCAATCAATGAAATATGTTGTCATTAACTCGATATTCAAAAAGTAAAATTCAGACAAAAATATTGTAATGCTGATTGAAGAATTCGACATTTTTTTTTTTAATTGACATGTGATCATGGAAAACGGGTCATATCAACATTCTTACTTTTTTTTTAAAAACTAAGCTAAACGCTTTTGCTATGAAAACAGGACTAACTTTCTGATGTCTCAGAATGGGACACAAACCACCGACCACCGAGAGAGCATCATGACCACTATACTAATAAGCTACTTTACTTTACTTTTTACAGTTTCCCTTTATAATGAAAAATAAAATTTCTTTAATATTTTTTGCGATATCAAAAGGTTTCTCTTTAGTTCTCAGTTATCGTAAAATCTATCCTCTACACAAATCAACACCGTTTGTCCGATTTGCATACTCCTCAAATTTTGCATACTTATTTTTTAGGACAAGGCGGAAAACATAGGACACATTTCGCCCTTTTCCTATCCCCCTGACATATTTTCAGTGTAAATCTGTACCGTTCAACTGATCTGACCCAAATTGGTGACATTTCCCTCCTCTCTCTTACCCTGACATATTTTTCATGCAAATCTGTACCATATGACAGATCTGGCCCAAATTTCTCAGAATTTTTTTTAAAACGCAGCAGAAAATATGGGCCACATTTCCCTCCGGACATCTATTCTAACCTAGATTAAATGGAAACATTTTTTTCATTAGAAGCCTTGCAAAACAATGGAATCTTCATTTCCGCCCACAATCTTATTTTTCATTTAAACCTACACACAACGCCGGCTACGAACAGCTAGATATATTATAATAAAGTTAAAAATAATTCAACAAAGTGCGTTTTCCAAGACTGCCAATTTCCATTGCCATGACGAATAGGAATGAGTTGGCTGCTTTTGGCAAACTCAAATATTTTCGACAGCAAAGAGATCCTAATTAGCTTAAAAAGAATAGCATTTGAATCGTGCATACAACCAGTGATGACGTATGAAGTGGAAACTATGGCCCTTACAAAGAAAAGTGTAGAAAAGCTCAAATACACACAATGATCCATGGAGAGATCCATGCTTGGCGTAAACCTTAGAGATAGAATTAGCGAAGAACTAGAGTAGTGGATATTATGGATCGTGTAGCGACGTTAAAATAACAATGGACAGGGCATGTTTCAAAACAGGATGTTACAAGATGAACTCCCAGAGTTCTCAAGTGGAGACCTTGGGAGAATAAAAGAGGCGTTGAAAAACCTCAAAAGAGATAAGGCGACGAAATAGCCGCTGTGGGGGGAAAGAAATAAAAGAAATAGCTACAACTAGCAAATACTAAGGAAGGATGGAAGGGTATTAAAGAGGCCTATATCCAGCAGTGGATATATGAAGGCTGAAGAAGAAAAAGTGCATTTTCCATTACCCTTTAAAATATCATTTAACCAATTATATTTTTCTTGGGTTAAACAGAAAGGCTCACAATTTTTTTAAAATTCAGAATCGTATATTTTTACAAATGACTGAATTGAAGAAATTTTTGTCACACAAACTAAAGATTTAGCAACTCCCATTTTGATATAATAATCAAATTACCGTGTTCACAAAAGTTAATAAATAATCGTTTTAACTCTGAATAAATACATAAAATTAAATTAAATATTTTTTGTCAAACAAACCCACTTTTTTCGCTTTGATATCTCAGTCGAGCATATTTGTCGTTTAGACTTCTCAGTATGCTAACGTATTCACACATTTTTTTTATGTACGCCGTATAGCTAAAAATAATGCTTGGCACAAAATACTACGCACTGTCGGCTGCGGTTAAAATAAACGCCGATACAATTTTAGCAGACAATAAATCGAGCTTACTAGAAAAATCATAACGTTGAATCATAAATTCAATTTATCAAAAATATACATAAAACTTCATTTTTCATATGAAATTATCCTAAAATTTGGATGTGACATTTATTTTATTTCAACGATTAATTAATAATATAAATTTCTATGTTACATTAACTACCGACTTCACATGCTATTTGGAAATATCAACTGCATAGAATTGCAATGTTTTACGGGATAAGTGATTATCCAGCAGAAGAGTTCTATCTGATTTGATTTTACTTTACAAAATTATTTATTTTTGACATCCCTGATATTCTGTGATTGTTTAAGTTTCACGCGTCTATAAGAGCTACTCGGATACCTACACTTTTTTATTGTGCTGTGCATTTTAACTCTCCTGTACCTAGACAGCGCTGGCTTGGTAACACTCTGATGTTTTTAACTCTAGCTTAGCACATTATAAAGATGCGCTACTGAAAGCTCTACACCCTGCCGTCCTGAATCCATAATGTATTCAAAAAACGAATTATTATACCTATTTGTATAATCTTATATAATACTTCACACTTCCTTTTTCTAATTTATGTTAATATTAAAAGCTTCAAAATACTGTTTATACTATATTGTCAATTCATTGAAGCTATTAAAAAAAATGAATGATCCTGACTCTCGTAATAAATATAATTATGAATAAATTCGATAGAACAAGATTGCACAAATCTATGAAATATTTCTTATTTGTATTTATTATTTTATAAATTTGCAAGAATTGTACTTTTAAACTATAATTCACTCGCATAAACACATTTACTTGAAGCCTTAATAAGATGAATTGAATGTTAATTGAAACAGATTTAAATACTGTGGCGGACACGTTGGTAAATGTATTAATTTAAATATATAATGTTCGTATACCTACTTAGCTGATTCTTATATATTATTTTTATGCTATAAAGAAAAGTTGATTTATTATTAGAAAAGGTCGATGCGAATAATTCTTAATGCGAGTCTTCAGAAAACAATGTTTGAATAAACAAATATCCAATATTTTTTATTTTATTATTACACAACTCTTTTGCTTTTTTGAATATGCTTTTATGTAATAGGTACTTTTGTACCGTATATTGAAATAAATAAATATTACGGCGACCCTTTCAAAAAATGTAAAGTAAAGTCAACCGGTTGGAAAATATGAACTGGCCCAATGCAATATCTTCCAGGGTACAGGTGCGTGCAGGCTCATATCCACGGCCTGACACGGTATTATGTTTACTCCTCACGTCAGCAGTTCGTTTAGATTTACGCCCAGCTCCAAGCGCCAGGACAGATTTGCATACGTTAACAGCGAAGTATTGTTTTTACTGCATGGCTTACCGAGATGAACATAAGATTTCGCATTTGATTTATTAATTTCGTAGCGTTTCTTGATTTTATCTGTTCATTTTATTACAATCGAACTTCCGCCCTGTCTTATCGACTCCCCATCCAAATACACATGCGATTATACTTAGGTCTGCGTAATCAGGTCTGCTGTTAGGGCAAAGCGTATAAATGTCAACAATTCAAGCCTATCACTAAATTACTAAAAACTTGCCTGTCGATTTTTAGACAAATCCATTCGTAAAATGGGCCCAACGTTTTTTGCGTGTTCCTTTAAATTTTATTGAATATTTATTGAAAAAAATAGTTAATTAATAAGACTAATAATTTGTGTATAAAACTAAATATGTAGATAGTAATAATAACATAATAATTTTGTCTGTCTGTCCGTCTGTATAAAGGTAGCCCATTGGGTATGCCGGATTTAAATTTTCCTCTATTTTGTTCATATATGTTGGCAACAACTAACTGGTATTAAAAAGTGGGTTGCCAATTTATATTTAAAAAAATGGAGTAAAAATTTAATTTGGCGTACCCGATAGTTCAGCCTGTATAAGTAAATACTTATTGTTTAAGAACCGGTATGAAAAAATACCATCATTTTTGACGGGTACAGCTAGTCTGAAATAATTAATCTAAAGTATTGAAGTAAAATTTGAAATTGGAAAGAAATGAGAATTAATTGAATGCAGTAGCTTAGGCGAATTAGCGTGTTCGATAGAGTGAGGAAAGAAAAAGTTACTGGATAAAGCGTAATAGATATAATAAAGAAAGGATCGCTGAGATGGTTTAGCCATGTGGATTAGATGGTGAGAAAGGATGGAAAAGAATAGTTATGAGGCGAGTATTGAAGGCAGAAACAGAGGCGTCAAAAATATGCAGAAGACCTGACATGATCAAATAAATCAAATTTGATGGCTTGTAGAAGCTTCGGTAAAAAAAAACACCCTCTGAAAAAACGAAAGTATGCTTAGTACAGACGGCAAGGCTGAGAATTATATCAAAAGAGAGTGACTGCGGAAAACAAGGCAAATGATAAAAAAAAATCTGTCAAAGTAAGTACTTCCAGCGGTACATAATGCAGCTCTGGTCCAACTCTCATTTATAGAAGTGTAGCCTGGAATTGGCAAAAAAAGAACGAAAGTAGACAATGCGGTAGAAAGGTGGTCGCTTAGAAGTATGTAGTAAAATCTTTGTACGATAAAGTAGCAAATTTTGATGGTGCTTATCTCCGTAACCGTCGAATTTCACTTAATTTTTTTATAATATTTCATATTCAAAATTGAATGAACAACATTCCCCCGAAGTATTTGCTACCAGCTACAAGATACCCTGTTGATAAAATCAGCATCATCATCTTCATTCCCATGTCTTAGTAGGGTCGGGGGCCCAAAGACTCGACAAGGTGTTCCATATTCCCCTGTCTTGCGTTGCTTCTGCACAAGTCAACCAGTCTAGACCCATTCTGTTTTCTTACAAATTTTTCTGTTGCTTCTCCCAGCTTAATCTGGAGCGACTCACCGGTCGTCTTTCTTCCGGGGTTGCCATGAAGATTCTTCTTTGTATTTGTTCCTCTAGCATTCTTAGCACATGTACAAACCACTTCATTTGTTGTTTCTCTATATGTAGGAGTAGGGGTTCTATGCCGAGTGTGTACCTTATGTCAGCGCTTCTCTCTATCCATCAGTGTGACTCCCGCTAGCCCCCCTAGAAAATTCATCTCGGCAGCCTGTATACTCGCTCTCACATCTCCGTCAGGATTCAAAATGATGGCCATATATTAGAAAATATTTAGAATTTTTTTCTAATATTTATAATATATTTAGAAAATAAATATTTAATTTATATAACCATAGATTATTCTTGTATTTAAACTAAGTTAAGTCTAAATAAAGATTTATAATGGTGTAAGGTTACCTGTGTTTCGTTAGCCAACAGTCAGTCAAGTTGAGCAAGATAAATGCTCTATGAAGATTATGCTCAAATAGCTCGGGTTTGACTGATATTACACATTACACACGCATACATGCAAGACAGGTGATACAAATTAATCTTTTTCACCTGTAAAGAGACAGAATATCGTCACGCTTCCTAAGTATTCCTGAACGCTCAGGCGTGAAGGTGACGTTCAGAGGTGGGGATGTTTCCGAGTTGGTAATGCAGGGTCACACCTTCTCCAAGTTATTAATGTTACCGGCTTCCGGTCGTGACGAGATGAAGTTTTGTCATTAATTTGTTCTGTTTTCGAGGAACTTAAAACATGCTTTAATCTCCCTTCTTAATACCGAACACAAATTAGATTAATTATATTAACATTAATCAAAATTACGAAAACAAATGTACATCCATCATCTCCTGAAATCTTCAGGAAACGCATATTTTGAGCAAACCTTGTTAGATTCCAGAATTAGCAAGAGAAAATGCGAAAGTATTTTCATTAAATGTCATAAATTTTACGTACGACGTATATGTTTCACAACTTCTGGTCAACAAACTTGGTTATAAGATACAGGGATTTGAAAACTGTGTCAATTTGTCCACATTTTGACATATGTATTCAAATTAAATAACACATTAACAAATATATTAAGTATTGTATAAATATTATTCAAATTAAGAAATACATTTTTTCTTGAAGAAACGCTTGTAAGGCAAAAGGTATCACACCTCTGGAATCCCAAGGAATATACAAGATGCCATGCTGCACTTGTGATAAAAGTAACATCGGACGCACCGACCGGAAGATATCCGCCAAAATTGAAATTTTGAACGCTAACAGGCTAACAGCCTAAACAACAGATATTTCAGTTGATTCTCTGCATCTTCAATTGATTCATCAATATTAGATTACCCAATGTCTGGCTCAACGTATTACAAAAAACCCAAATTTCCCCACAAATACACAACTTCATTAATACGCTTATTAAAAAAACGTTAGAGCATTAATTTACAGGCAGAATTACCTACTTAATTATAGGAATTGAAAGAAACTGCACTTACTTAACCTGTCGGCTTTAAAATGCATGTTTTCACGATCGTTTAGGAGCCAAATTTCAGTAATAAGTCTCCCTTCGAAGATGAGTAATGTGATCGACTCGAAACATCGGGTGTTCTTGGTAAAGCAATGGTTCTTCTCGGGACCAACTGACGCAGAAAAATCGAGATAATTTGTCTCCTATATATATATAAAATATATTTCTAAATTCGTGTTAAAGTTAACCCAAGAATGCAAATTACAACTAGAACAATGAAATCACAAAATAAGTATTTTTATTTAAAAATTAAATTAAAACATTCATTTTTTAATTTTTGATATACAAGTACGGTTATGAATTTATTAGTTTATCATAATCAAAAATATAGTTATATTTAATGATGAGAATATTAGTTTTCTCTTGCCTATAATCAATCGTCCCAAACTTTTTCTCTAATTCATAAGAAAATGAGAGAGAATATAAAATCTTATATCATAAAAAATAGATTTGGCACTTCTGTAGTTGATCGATCTTCTTATACTTTAGAAAACTATTGATATTTAATTAATATCTTTTAAAAATACTACAAATCTCTAAATTATAGCATTTCTTTACAATAATGTTGACTTTGGCAGTATAGATGAATTATTTAAACTTAATATCAAAAGAATAATAAATATTATGAGAGATTCCTATAAGAGTAAAAAAATTTTTATTAAAAATTCATTCACTTTTACTTTTTCAGATTGAAATATTCAGAATTAACTCATTTGTCGAGCTTTAATCGTATATTTTATATTATATTGCCATTTTGAATTATCATTTGAATTATAAATTATTATGTGGAACGTGATTACCTTCATATGTTGCAATTTGAAATTATCAACTAGTGTAGGTAGGATGATTAAATCAGTATCAGTGAATGGCACGCACCGGTCACTACACTACACAACACTAGTATCGGGTCACTACAAAAAAGTTTGTTGTGTTAAAAAAATTATCAACATTTTTACATAATTATTACATTATCACAATAAGCCGTTTCTTTTGTTTACCACTTGATAAAGGCCTCCCTAAATGTTTCCCACAGTTCTCTGTCCATTGTTATTCGCTACTACCTGTTACCATAGAGTGTTGTCAGTCCTAGTTTTGCGGAAATCAAACTCACCCGCACCTTGCTACACGGCCACTCTTTTGACTTAACCAATTTTTTTTTAATTATTGCTTTTTAAAATAAAGTGCAAAATTAAATATCGTAACGTCAGCATACTTTAATTCAACCGTAATCCCACGATGGCATAAATAGCCTATTTTTGATACAAAGATAGGTAAGGTACTAGAGAAAAAGTATATCCAGAGGTGTCCAGAGTTATAGCCTCCTATCGTACTAATACATTCATGGAAGTCATTCTGTTATATTAATAATGGGAATTGGAGGAAAATTATGCGCAGAGATGGCAACACATAGGTAAGCAATACGGTAGTGGAATTTTACCAAGAACATTCATTAAGTTTGGAATAATTATATTTTGAAGTATTTTGTGTGTTTGGACACTATACTCATCATATCATTCTAAGATCTTAAGATATCTTGAGTCCAACGCTTTAGCCTTTGCTTAATGGTAGAAGATCTGGTTTGGGGACCCAGCGGATTCTTAAGCTATCCCAGAAGTGATGAGAGGGCAGTAACCCGCGGACAGTAATCTGGTCTGGAGACCCAATAGAGAAGGCTGGGGTTGGTTGTATCCAATCATAAAGTTTCCGGTTTGTTTTTACCCGTTATTTACATCTAACCGGAGGTAATAAAAACCGCGAGAATTTTTTTTTTTTTTTAAATAGAGATGCGAACACGGAATTCGTGTCACATCAATATTCTTACTATTTTCAAATTAAGCTAAACGCTTGTGCTATGAAAATAGGGCTAACTTGCTTGTCTGGAGTGAGATTCGAACCTGCGTCCTTTGGATCACGAGGCGAGAGTCCTAACCACAAGACCAACAAGCTACTCGAATAAAGTCCATACTTGTTGAGTGCGTTACAAATTTAAATAAAAATAATTAAAAGATAATCCGTTAATTACAATTAATATGAACCGCATATTTTTTCATCGAGTCGATGAACATTCAAAATTATTGTGTGTAATATGTGTGAATATTATTGATATAGTTGGCGTTTACATTGCAGAGATTCTTCATGATGATCATTGAATAATGTTAACCTTGTTACCTCTATGTTAGTTTAATAATAGTTTTTTTTTTCATTACCGAAGTATCGAGAGAAACATAATCTCTCCTTGACAGGTGAAGTATCAAACTTGATACTTTGCCTGTCAATGAGAGTTTTGGTTTTTTTGGAAACTTAAGAAGTGAAAAAATATGAAAAGATTGTAGCAAGACAATGTACCTACCGAGTGTTGATAACAATAATGTCACGCAGCGGCAGTCAGTAAACCGTAACCGCAAACTGTTACACACCCAATCCAGGGTCACTCATCCGTGATCGTGATATCTATCTAAAGAATTCTACGACATTCCGTTACGTAGTAAAACACACGTCAGAAGAGCCTAAAAAGTTCTACCTAGAAACTAGAGCAATCACAGTGTGACTACCAATGATTCCACTGGATTAAAGAAAGAATACCTCGAGAACAAATCTGAAGGAAGAATACTTGTAGAACAAATTTGACTGAGGAATTCAGCTATAAAGAGCGACACGCGACGCAGGCTCAGGCAATTCAGTTCGTCACGATAACAGTGCGACGTTCGTAAGGTAGAAGGTGATCAGTGATATTATAATACGCTATTAGTATACGATATTAGTAAGCGAGTAAACACAGTGTGACTACCAGTGATACCAGCGGAATAAGGAAGGATACCGGTGCGAAAAGTTTATATGTGCGAACATTGAACGGAGTTTACCAGAAGTGATCTAAGCAATCAGAGTCAAACTCGAGTATTATTGAGGGCTGGCGTGTCACCCACAACATTTTGGTATGTCACCTTTGGCCTGTGTATAATAGTCACTATCACTAACCTACACCACTCTATTTTTTCCACATCCAGCAGTTCCTTGGAATTTGTTATCTTCACTCTGGCTTCCAGGACTAGAATAGTACAGAAGGGACTTGTAAAACCTGTTTGTTCCAACTAAAAAGGATAGACTTATCAGAAAACTACAGCCATTTTGGTTTTTCCTCAATATACATATCGATTGGAGTTATATAAATACCGAAAATATTAAATTAATTAAGAACGATATGACATGACTGAGAAAATCTCATCTAAAACCACACTGCCGCAAATCACGATAACGAGGCAGGACATATACATTCTGGACAGAGATGGCTGTTGGCGGTTACCATAAGCACTAGCGCAGGCATTTTCCATTCGGTGTTGCCATATGCGCGTAATTAAATTTTGATAAAGGTTACATTTTGGAAATACTTTGGAACCTAGGAGAATGTACATTACCCCCCACAAATAGGCAGAGTAACCCGTGACATTAATGAGGGCCGCCTAGGAGCAAAACAGTTTCACCCTTTATGAACAAATTAACGATTAATTGATATTACAAAGATGCTAGCAAATTTCAAAAATCAATCACGCAACTTCTTCGAATGGTTCTCCGCTGTGTCGTTTAATGAGTGGATTCAGTATAAAAAACCTTATACTTGCGTTTTAGGGTTTTTTAATTTAATTACTATGCTACTTTGTATAAATTAAATTAACCACTTATATATTGAAAAAATTCAACATGTTTCGAAGCCAATGGCTTCTTCTTGACGAAGAATATAAAGAATATAAATAAGTGGTGTTTACAAAGTTAATTTATATAAATTATAATGTCACCACAAAATAAATTTGCTATATTTGAAGCAGAAGTTAATTACTATGCATTTACCACCTACAGATAACCTATATTTATTATGGACCAAGTGAATAAATAGTGAGCGAGCATTATAACAATGATCTGAGATACCACGCAGAGTGAAAAATAAGTGTTAATTTACTGGCCAAGTTCGGGCATTAGGTATGCATAATACTACATAGTAAAATTAAATTTACTATATTTTTGAGGTTTATAGCGCTAACTTTGTGGTTGGAAATAATTATTAAATTTAATTAACTTAGTATAAACCACTTGGAATAACTTTGCGTGAAGTTACTGTTAAGTGTTTATGCAAAGTTATTTATTTTCTATGTGTAGTTTTCTGGGATATTCTGCCATGGGTTTCGGATCCCATTGCAGGATCCATCATTAGAGCTGATGTGATGAATGTGTGTTAATGTTAAATATCAACAGACGCTCAGTTAACATCAACACACACATCAGCCCTGATGATGGACCCTGCAATGGCAGAGTATCCCAGACGACTACACAGAGAAGATTCTGAACGGCCGTGAAATCCTGAGAACATTTTTATGTTATTAATAAATC
This sequence comes from Agrypnia vestita, assembly GCA_016648135.1. Lineage (NCBI taxonomy): Eukaryota > Metazoa > Arthropoda > Insecta > Trichoptera > Phryganeidae > Agrypnia > Agrypnia vestita. The sequence continues at coordinate 44,528 of JADDOH010000593.1, read as the reverse complement.
AAAATTAATAATTAAATTAACTTTTATTTAGCTTCATGTGTCTGACTCCGAGAAATCTTGTAATCAATAGTTGACTCATTTATGACTAACAATTGCTCTGAAAATTGGCAGAGATATGTATTTCTGATGACAGTACAATTATCATTCATTAATTTTACATAATCAGTTTATGTAAAATCCCAGACGACTACACAGAGAAGATTCTGAACAGCCGTGAAATCCTGAGAACATTTTTATGTTATTAATTAATTAAAATTAATAATTAAATTAACTTTTATTTAGCTTCATTTGTCATTTCGAGAAATCGTGTAATCAATAGTTGAACCATTTATTGACCAATAATTGCTCTGAAAATTGGCAGAGATATGTATTTATGATGACAGTACAATAATCATTCATTAATTTTACATAATCAGTTTAATTATTTTTAATTGAAGATATTTATATTAGCCTCCGGAAATCAACGACATTCTGGCGTATTTTTTGATGAAATTTTGTTTTGTAAATTTTTGGTTTTACAGGTGCTTGTATCAAAAATACGTTTCAAAACAACGATAGATCTTCACAAACATTCAGATATCCACACAAATTTTCTTGTTACATGAGACGGTAACATTGGTACGCGCACAAACACGTACACTTAACCACATGCGATACAATTTGAAACCATTTCATTTTATTTTATAATTACTTGTAAGGTTCTTAAAAAATGTGTGAAAATTATTTTATTTGCATTTATGTTTGACCGCTTCGTGCGTCATTTGTTTCGTCCGGGTAAAAAATAAATTACATCTGTTGATGAAAATTGTTGAAATATCGCTGATTGCCGGTGCTCTCACCCTACGGTCTGCCTCAATCTGATTACGTCGCGTTACGACGCCCGTAATGGTTACAGAGTTTACACCATATCTCATTATTCCGCCGAAACCGTGTGCCGTCCTCCCCGGCGCGCCGAGCCGCGGCCGCGCGAGGCTGCGGGGTTGCGAGGGAGCGAGGTTGCGCGGGGGCGAAGTTGCGAGGAGGAGAATCTTGCCAAATATTTGCCGCATTGTTTCATTGTACATTACACCAAGATACCAGCGAAGGTAAACCGTTCTTTATCAAGCAGATATGGTAACAATGTGTAGTCTTTTAAAACATTTTTTTAGAAGCACATTCTTCAAATAAAGGGTGGCCCAACGAATAATGAACGTCAAAATCATTTCTAATGCAAAATATTTTTGAAAATGTGCGATCGATCCCGTAAAGGTGAAGGTACGGGCAGAAAAAAACCACTACACGGTTGCAAATGAGTCACAAAAATATCCGTTAAAAATTTCTTTAACTGTTAAAAGGCTACAGATGTGTCTAGCATGGTCCATTCAAACAATCGAAAGATTCTCAAATTTGAAACATATTATATACCTAGACCTTTCAAAAATTTGATAATGTGGATGTTCTTACGATGAAATTGGTGAACATTGCGTTGGGTAGAGTGATCACATTAGTCAGTTCATACAGTTTGTAAGCCCTAGGCCATTGCATAAAAAAGACTTCCATAGACGTTTCTCGGATTACAATATCGAGGGGTGATATCGAACTTTTGTGGGCTCAATTAGATGATATAGACATCAAATAATTGTGTTTCAACAAAATGGTGCCACATCCCATAAAGAAAGAGAAGCCATTGATTTGTTATGACAACATTTTCCTGGTTGTGTGATTTTCAAATATTGACGTTAATTAGCCGCCCAGATCTTGCAACCTGACGACATACGATTTTTTTCTAGTGTTTTTTTAAGTCCAAACTACGCTAACAAACCACGTAAATTTTTTAACTGAAATAGAAATCCAACGCATTAAGTCAACTGCTTTACGAATTTTTTTCTAAAATATGATCACAAGGGTCAGAGTATGGCAGAATATATGCGGCGGCCATTTGTGTGACGTCACACTTTATAATTGAGAAGTAGGCTGCATGCAATAAGGGCAATTTTGCAAAAATGTCACAAAACGTTACCGATGGTTAAAGTTATTAAGTTAATGCCAAATTTATTTGGCTATTATTATAATGTTTTAAGTGTCTCTTTATAATATTTAGAAACGATAATTTTACGTCTTTTACGTTTTATGTACTTGCACGGAATAATTGGTATTATTAAAATATTCCATTTCGACACAAATAATTATTTATTATGTCTAGATACAAATAAAATTAAGTGATTACCACGTTCATCTTAGATGTGATTCCCTTTTTACTCCCTTTCTTTTAACTCGAAGCGTCTGTTTGTTTGCTTATCTGACGAAAAAACTTTGGATCGATTTTTAACCCTTTTTCCGTGATCCAATTGAGCTGAAACATTGCAAGCAGACTCGTGGCGACGATAAAAATGATCTTTCAAATTTTCGTTAAAAAAAATTAATAATTTTAGTATAATTTTGGATTTTTGGAAATTTTTATGTTTTTTTTTCAAATTGGAATCATTACATAAAAGTTTGCGGCGGACGGATATGACGTCACGGAATATTTAAAATATGAATTACTCCATCGGTATAATAGGTACTTCACTACGAATATCGAAAATTTATGACAATTGGTTCACAAATGAGAGCAAAATTCGGTTTTTTGGGAAGAAATCAAATAATAATTTATTTCTTTTAGATTTCTGCTACATTACTCAAATCCGATTCAGACGATTTTAAATCATTTGACGCTGGAAATTCATAAGGTACGATATTGCTGATAATTGAATCTATCAAAAATCTTGATTAAATTGACTGACAAATGTTTTTAGAATTTAATCTTCAAAACATGAAGTGTCTTATCGAAGCTCAAAACATCTGACATTTTAGAAACATATTAAATTCCTGTAAGTTTATTGTTATGTTATATGTTTTAATTCGTCTTTAATTGTTAAGATTTTCATTCACCAAACGGAATGTAAGAGGAAATAAAATGAAAAGAAAATTCAAATGGAGATAAAGAGATATTTTTAGAGATTTTAGACATAGATATTTTTCTAGTCATGTTTCATTTTCAGTCAATCAATTATTTAATTACATGATGGTAAACTTAATAACTTAAAGGGAGTAAAATAAAAACTTGGATTTTATGGGTTAGTTTTTTCTGTTTTATTTTATTTGGAATTCTAACAGCTTACTTATAGAAAGAAATATTAAGCTTATTACAATAATTCGCTCGATAAACCTAAAATGCTATATATTGTACAAAATTTGGCTTGTATAGTTCTCACCTGTATTCTGAAATTTTAGTAATGATTAAAATAAATACACGACGAATAATTTCCTTTTGGCCACCTATTTTCAGCTGATATTTCCAGGATAATTGTATCACTTCGTTATTTAAAAGTAGTTTCACTTCTTTTTAACATATTAAATAGTAAACAATATATAAAAACATCCTGTAAAATTTTATTTCAAAAACCCCTAAACTAGGTCAAAACATTCCGTTGTTCCTCGACGCCAAATTTATGATAACACATCGTCTTCTCACAAAAATAATTTGTGGTAGCCTTAAATATTTTACCCGGTGTTTTGCTACCAGTTACAGATTTGTAAGATTTTCCTTAATTTCTCCTATTTTTTGTGTATCTATTGCGATTCAACAAACTTTCAAAAACCTCTTATTTAAACACACACTTTTAAGTTTGTTTTTCTTAAAATAGTTCAGCAAAACTGGATGAACTCTCATCATCACAACTGCTTGAGAACGACATGTTTGCACAAGGGCTCACTATAATGAATAATTATTACAATATAATAATTTTTACTTATAAAATTATATTCTTACAATATAATTTTGTAAGTAAAACTACCGTGCGTCACATTGGACATCAATGCAACAAAAGTGATCATTTCCGTTTTCTTTCAAAGTCTGTATCTCGGTCAGCTTTGGTAGCAGGTTTTTGCTTTCATCTTTTAAAGGTTCAAGGAATTAAAAAAGCGAATCTCCGGAAAAGGGATAATTTGGCTTTATTGGCCCTATTGCTGCCTACTTCTCAATTATTCGTGATTCGTTCATTTTTTAAATCAATATAAAATGCCCAATCTAATAATAATTTTATGCATTTCATTTTAAAATCAAATCCAGCAGTTTTTAAAACATCAATTAAACGAACAACGAGAAAATGAGTAATTATACATATCGTATATACCGAAAAACCAACGTTATTTAAATTTTAATTATAAATTAAACAGAATCCCAGACATGACTCTAAAAAAAATCTCTAATTTTAAATATTTTGAAGTAAAGTGTTGCAGGATGTTTAACAATAAAAAATATGATAGAGTAAATAAGAATTTTAATAAATAATATAATTAAAATATTATTGAAAACATCACACTTTCTTTAGAAAAATAGTCATTTTGGTGTCTTTTTACACCAACTTGTATATTACGAGTAGTTTCTTAGAGCTGATAATGATTAATCGAACAGTATCAATATTTTAAAATGAATCAATATTTATCGATGAATGTGGATTTTTTGAAATTTGCCACGATTTGTTTTTGTTCAATGAGTGCAGACTTTTAAGATTAAGCATTTCATAATGATGGCGTACTAAATATCACACATTAAAAATTACTTAGGTATACCTAATATCTTTTCTGAAATTCTATTCTTTTTGAATTTCTAAAACAAAAGAAACCTTTTAAATATAATAACCTACCTTTGTTGAAGCAAAAACTAAAACTCTTACGGTATTTATTTGGTTTAGGTAATATTATTTGAAAAGAGAACAAAATACGATTTTACGTATTAATATTCCTCGCATGCCTCACTCGCAAATCATGAAGAAGCCCTCATGGCCAACCCCTGTCACTGCAAACCGATAATATCGTGGCATCTGAGTTACAATGGCATCCGTGATCTTACCTCATATTTATGAACGTTATGCTAATAGGAAATCCGATATTATTTGGCATAACTTATTATTTTGATCTTGCTAATTATATTATAATAAACAGACACAAAGAAAAGAAAAAAAGTGAGGCTTACGCGTTTTATGGAAAAAATATTTCATTACACAGATTATTCCAGAGATAGGTACTCCAAACAAAGCCTATGGTTAAAGGACTGTTAACTGACTAGAAACCATAAAAAATCAACAAACCGAATCACATGAGTCGAATGAGTGTCAATTATTTCTCAGAAAAAAAGTTCGGACAACTAAACCATAGAACATCGGAAAACCTTAAAATGCTTAACCTTAATCCTGAACAGGAGGCTTAGTCTGAACTCTCGTCTCTAGGATATCGGAATGATTTTTCTCATTTCTATGATTTGAATTTATTTTGATTGATTCCCTGTCTCCAGCCTCTCCATTTTATATAATTCGGTACATAGAGTTAAATGATATAAAAAGAGAATCACTCCCCCACATTAAATATTATTAATAATTATTATTTTGTGCAAATATTCTTGAATCTTACCTTGAATCATCCCATTGCCTCTTAGTAATTATAAATTCTAAGAAAAGAGTGCAAAAACTTAAATAATTATTTCGTTGAATGCTTATTCAAGAATTGAATAAGCATTCAACGAAACGTCGAAACGAAACGTCTCGGAAAAACATACGGTTCGTATAAAAAATCCGCAAATACTTACAGTCAAATATGTCTAACGTCCTTAACTTTTTTAATAACAACCTTAACTTTTTTTATTATTCTATCCATGCGTTTATTTATACGTTCGTTAAATGTCACAGCTATTATACTAGCTGTAATAGCAATGATATAAATACATTTATTTATTTTCAAATTCGTCACTCCTTTAATAAATCTGTCTAAAAGACCAACTTTTTGAAGAATTTACGAAGAATTTGAAAGAAGAAGAATAAATCGTAGACTCTTTACAGCAGAAAAAAGTATGTGTCAATTTTTACGATAAAATACAACCTTGTGATCATGTACACGTCCATACGTCTCTCTAGTTGTTTAATTTTACTGAATTTACTTGTACGAATATAATTTTCTTTGTTATTTTCATTATATATGATTTACTTTGAACAGGATTATCCTTCAGCTGATGGAAAAATTAACGACTTTTTTGATGTGAGTGTCCAAGTTTTTTTTCAAAAGTACTACCAAAACTAACAACTGAAATAATTACACTACTTTAAATTTATTGCTTTGAACTAAATTATTATAAAATTAACTATGTTTAAAATTTTAACTAAAAATTATTTTACTTACACAAAACCATTAATCTAAATTAAACAACTTGCATGTTAGTTAACTATACCATTCTACATATATGATAATATTATAATTGCAATAATATTATCGCCTGTGGTAGTGTTATGTTTGCTACAATAATACGAGTATTATATTATATATCTTATACTGCGTGGCATGTTCAGGTGGAAATAGCAGACAATCGATCATTACCCATATAATGTTCATATTTTTATATAAACTGTATATTTTTTTTTATTAAGGATTATCATAAATTAATATATGTTATTATGTAATTTGTGGATAAGTTTGGCTGACTATTTATTTATATTTCGGATAATGATTGCTGGAGTTTCTTGAAGTTTTGATGAAAGACTTATGTTGAGATTTTGTATGCTGTATTGTTGTATTGTAATTAATATTGTAAATTGTAAATAATATTGTAAAAACACCCCTAACAAGGTTTGTAAGCTTTTAGTGTTTGAGATATAACCATTTGTATTTCAAACTCAGTAATATGTTTGATTGATAATATGATTCACGTACCTGCATACTTAGAATTAAATTTATTTATTTAAAAAAAATTTGAAACCTTGAATGTCAAGGAACATGTCAATACTAAATCAATAATCAACAAATTCTATTAGCTGATTCTTGAATAAAAATATAAAATCAGTGCATCGTTGCGGACAAACCTCATTGAGATCAGCATTAAAATAATTGCATATACTTACCTAGATATACAGATAATTTTTAATCAACAAATATATATAATAATAAACGATATTTTTTTAAACACGTGTTAATAATAACAAATATTATTTGTGTTGCTTAATTAAGAAATCCGCGTGTATGCTATGCACGCACCTTATGCATCAAACTAATTAACGTCGTTCATTAATGTTTTGATTTTTATCTAAATTCAAAATTAATTTTCAATTTGTATTCCACTAAATGTCTTTTGCAGGGCGTACATTTTTTTCGTTTCGTTTTTGAGATGCAACTCTAGACATGATAAAATTTTACTTGCTCCAGACGTTATCACTAGGGACAAGTGCCTAAGGCGAACAAGTGAAAGATATAGTGCAGGGCTAGTTCATTTCATCCAAACTATTGCACTTATGAAAAGCATGTCAAGGCAAGTCAGGTTACCTGCGAAAAATGAAAAACTTAGTGTTTTTTATAAAGAAAATGTGCGTCGCGCTTGTACTCTAAATCATTATTGAAGTCAAATGAAACCCTGTATTTTTTAATCGACAATAACCAAATTTGTTTGATTTTTCTATACATTATGTATTAAATATGGGTTTAATAATTAAGGTAATAATTAAGATGACTTTTAATGTGAATTGGGGAAGTACGCATTGTGATTTCTATCATCAATTTACGAAGAATAAATATAACAATATTAAGTTTTTATTTCATATGCTGTTTTTCATAAACTAGTTTATTAAAAAAATATTGAATATAATTAAACGAATGAACTTTGTTTATCACCACTTGATTTTTAGTAAAACCAACCGGTTTCGGAAACAACGTTCCTTCGTCAGGGTATACTTAATACCAATTAAACTTTACAAAATTTTGGACAATCATACCTCAGTGTCAAGTGTCCAAATGGGGGTAAATAGGGGGGGGGGGTGCGAAAGACCCACTATTTACCCCCATTTGGACAGTTGACACTGAGGTATGATTGTCCAAAATTTTGTAAAGTTTAATAAGTGTTAAGTATACCCTGATGAAGGAACATTGTTTCCGAAACCGGCTGGTTTTATCAAAAATTAAGTGGTGATAAATAAAGTTAATTCATTTAATTATATTCACAATAAATAACTACAAAGTAATAGCATAATACAATAGTACAAAATAAATTGCTTTGAATCATTCATTAAGTACAAAGATATTTTATGGATACATTAAAAATAATATATTTAATTTAAAAATATGTTTTTCTTTACTTTGTAATGCACACACACACACAATATGAGTTACTAAATTATAACTATATTAAATTACAACTATAGAAAAAAGTGGGATATATGAAATAACTTGCGGAGACTGTGACAAAAAGTATATGGGCCAAACTACTAGAAACTTAAATACACGTATAAAAGAACATCGCCGCTGCTTAATGAATAACAATTTATCCGAATTTTCCAATCATATAATTAACACTTATCATTGTTTGGATAGTCATAAATTAAAATTACTCCACTCGGTTCCTCATAGAGGATGGATAATGAATAGTTTGGAAACCGTTGAAATCCTGAAAAAATTTGAATTCTAGAAACATATAAATAATATCACATTTCAGTCCACTTCACCACTCCTAGAGCGGCGAAAAAAATACCCTTCCCCGCCGCGCGCCCTCCTGACCTACCCAATTAGATTGATAATTTTGTATTTGAGTTAGTTATTATCTATATCTGATGATGAGAGGGACTGCTTCTCTCGAAATTATAGTTGTAATTTAATAACTCATATTGTATGTGTGTGTGTATTACAAAGTAAAGTAAAACATATTTTTAAATTATAATGTTTCACCGCGTATCTACCAAATGTATCTGCCAAATGTTTCAATGATATAATATATTTATGTTATTTATTTGTTGTGTAATTTAAAAAATGTAAATTTCATGTAAATAATATAAATTATGTATATATAAATCTTTTATAGTACTCACAGAGGATAGGTATGTTTATTCGTTTTGATAGACAAAGAAATTTGCTACCAATGGCTGGAGCGCACGGATTGAACATGAAGAGCTTGACTCAAAGGTGCTTCATAGATCAGCTTCAAGTGTCACACGTGCAGACCTTAGTAGATGTAGTCAATGCAAGCTCGTTAGTCACCTCAGTCGACAGTAGATCTCAGATCTAGGGAAGGAGTCTTGTGATACACAAATATCGAGTACCCTCGACGAAACATCATTAAGGATCATGTCGCGATTTCTCAAAATATTAATAAATCTTTAATATATACCAGTTAACGTAATTTTTTTTAAATTAGACACAAATTCACTTGGTTTAAACTGCTATTTTTTGGTAACACCAATTGGTTTCGGAATCACCATTCCTTCCTTCTTCAGGGCACACTATAAACAAAACATTATAAAATATGGGCAATCATATTTTAGTAACTTTTTGTGGGTACCTACAGTATGATGTTGTTTTCAACGTTTAACATTCATTTATTGTCTGTTTTAAGTGTTTTTTAAATTACATATATATATAGATATATTTATGAAATTATTTCAATTTTATTTTGCTTGTATTAAATGCATATGTATGTTATCAACATCTCCGTGTGTGTCTCTTTAATTAAAATAAAATGAAATTAATATCAGATATTAAAGTGGGTGAGTGACTGGAGATGGGGATATTAAATGGGGGAAAAGAAACGGATTATTTTTTATTTTTTTTATTTTATTTTATTTATTTTAATGGATTTCTTACAGCCATAACATTAATAAATCTTGAAAAAAAAACAAATATTCAGAGCCTTGGGCCAATTACAAAAAACACGTACTTATATACAAGAATATTTTTTTTATGCAGTGAACTGGAACATATTTAAGATAGGACTATAGGTAGGTTAGATTAAGAGTATTTACAGCTTGCCCATATATACAGAAATATGCATTAAAATTAAAATTATTTTAAAAATAGAAATAATTTTAAAAAATGCACAAAACAGCCATTAAAAGCATGTTGAATTTGGAAAAAAAAGTCGTAGGGCTGGTACACACAAAAACAAGTAACTAAAAATATTAGTATGTGTTAACAAAAATATAGTGGCTTATTCTAAGTGAATTTGTGTTTTATAAACATTTCTTTATTTACTAAATTTTCAATTCAAATAGACTTATTTGAGTTATTATATAGTTAGAATATTTAATCATTTAATTTATTATTCATTTTACCAATTGGGTAATTATTATTTTGAATAAAATATGAGACTGAAGTCAGCAAAGATCAAAACTATTTATGATTGAGTCATTTTGATAGTTGCTTTGATTCACAAAAAGATGGCTGCATAGTATGTTCTCGAAACAGATTACGTTTTGTAAGCCCAATATTTTTGGGAGTGGTGAATATCTCTTATCTTTCTTTCAATATCAAAACAAAAACTGATAGCGATAAATAGGATGGTTTTATAAATAAAATAATAAAATTTTGTTTCATTAATTTGGACAAATCGTTATGCTAAATATTGAATGCATGTACATAATCACAGGATTTTTAAGAATTCACATTATTAATCTATGGAAAAATCCATTTAAGATAAATGCAATACAGCGTAATGTAATTTAATATTAAAAGCAATGAAAAATGAAATATCAATTGTCCTGAAATAATATCGTAAGTGGGGGAAAGTCATCCCTGGGAATATCTCCATAGAAGTTGCTGATTGAATAGGACATGTCGGCTTTTCTTTTCATACAAGATATATTTTCAATTTAATTATTTAAGCACCCAGTACAAAAATATTATAAATAATAGGATGTTGGCGAAAATTGTCCAACAAAAACATGTGCCTACAAGAAGAACAGAAAGAAAATTTGATTTATTTAGACAAATAATTTAAGCCACGTTTTGTAACTAAGTGACACAAATCCGCCAGTCAAACATTCAACCCTTATTCTTCACCCCAGGGCTCCTTTAATTTGGGGTAATTAATTTAACCGTCCGGGAAAACAAACCCCAACATCTCGAGGGTGTTCCTGTATTCACGTGCTATATCTATCGTCTACTGCCTTGTTAGTATTAAGTTTACTGTGCTTATGTAGAACATTATACACATATACAGAACATTATACACATGTGTTTATAAACAATCTAACAAGAATAATAGTGGACTTATTTTAACTCCAGACTGAAAAAGGTTTAATTTATAAGGTAAAGGAAATATGTATACACTTAACGCACTAACAAAGTAATATCTCCAAGCATGATTATAATGAAAATATTTTATGTTTGAAGGTAAGTTGAAAATCATGTGTTATTTTACCGAAATTAATTTCTAGGTTTTTGACAAGAATATTAAATGAGAAAATTATCATTTATTTTAACTGGGCATAATCTGTACAAATTAGTGATCCAATTTAACCTGCCAGAAATGTATTTGACGATAATGATTAATTAAATAGAAGGCAACTATCGGATGATATTATGTTTGATTAATTATGTCACTGTCACCTTGCGTTAGAAACGTTGCTGAGTATTTGATATTAATTAATTAACCAATTATATTTGTTGTTTTAGTACAGTACCGAGTTGATATTGAATAATGAACTGAATATTTTTTTAAATACGAAGTAATTTGTACAACATATGGAACCAGCTAACTTGGCTATACCAGTTTCAAACTCATATTTAAATAAAAATTTAATTTGATATTTTATTATAAACAGTGTTGCGCTTGGTTTTAGCCAAAAATAATAATGGTTTAACCCTTATAGGTGGATACGGAGGATGGGGAGGACGGCTCGCCGGGAGGGGAGGGTTCGGGCAGACTTGACTCCGGTCCTGCAATGCCTCCGTTCCCACCCCCTCCGCCAGGACTAGATGGTAATTATCTCACTTTTCTTACACTCGCGTCAGTATTGCAAAAAGTTACATAACTACAAATCTAAAATACGGACAGTACATTAATTCGTTTTCTTATCTTAATTACACTGATATTATCATTTAAGATTTTTTCAAAGACAAAATGTATTTTATTTTCTCATCATACACAGTTGTAAAGCCTTTAAAAGTACACATTATAAATCAAAATCAAATTCACAGAAAAAATAAGTAAAAAAATGTTTTGATTGACAGAATATTTTAAAAAATAAGTCCCCAAATTTTTGAAATTATCATGTTCGTAGTACAGGAAAAATCAAACAGTTGATCCTAAAGAATAAGTTTCCAAATTTTGTGTCCGATCGGTCAAACAATACAGATTTGCACCCAAAATATATCAGGGGAGGGGAAGGGTTAAAAAATAGGGGGGAAATGTTGCATTTCCCTCCTATTTTTTCTTCCTTGAGTCCATAAGAATAGGTTTCCAAATTTTGAGTCCGATCGGTCAAATGGTACAGATTTGCATCGAAAATATATCAGGGGGTAGGGAAAGGGTAAAAAAAATAGATGGGAAATGTCACCAATATTAACCACCGAGTCCTAAAAATAAGTTTCCAAATTTTGAGTCCGATCGCTCAAACAGTACAGATTTGCATGGAAAAAATGTCAGGGGTAGGGGAACGGGTAAAATAATAGAGGGGAAATATCGGCTTTGTTCCCCGCCGAGTCCTAAAGAATAAGTTTCCATATTTTGAGTCCGATCGGTCAAACGGTACGGATTTAGTTCGAAAATATGTCAGGGGGAGGAGAAGTGGTATGAGAATAGGGGGGGAAATGTTGCCAATGTTACCCGCCAAATTCTAAAGAATAAGTTTCCATATTTTGAATCCGATCGGTCAAACGGTACAGATATGCATCAAAAATATGTCTGGGGGAGGAAAAGGGGTACGAGAATAGGGGGGAAATGTTGCCTATGTTAAAAATTTTGAGTCCGATCGGTCAAACGGTACAGATTTGCATCGATAATATATCAGGGGAGGGGAAGGGATATGAGAATAGAGTGGAAATGTTGCCTGTGTCACCTGCCGGGTCCCAAAGCATGCAAAATTTGAATCGAATCGGACAAACGGTGTGAATTTGTATAGAGAACAGACAGACATTGAGTTTTATAGGTATTCCGGTAATGAGGTGATATTCCGGTAGCAAGTTCAAATCTCTAAATTTAAAGAAAATATATCCAATTGAATCGATTTTTTTTTGAAAATACTAACATATCCTGGCCTAAAACAATTAAATATTGGACCTTCACTTCCAGTATTCAAAAGTAGTGTCATAATAAACTAAAATGTAGGTACTTACTCATTACAATTTGCTAATATTTGAATATAAATTCATATTTGTGCATTCATTAAGCCAAAAATTGTCTTTTTATGAAGCCTTCCAAAATGAGTTATATTAGGAGGTAGAGAGAGTAATATTTAAGAACCGACTGAGAACCACCTATCGAGATAAGGATAACCATAGGCATGGAGTTTCTACTTTACACAATTTTGAAAGATCTCGATTGGCTTAGAAACTACAGCAAAGGTATAACTACTATGTTAGCAACTATGGAGGGAAGGCGGGCGGTGGGTCAAATCGCATCAAAGACTGTATGAAGATAGGGTCTTGATTGATCAGTAAGACAGGGGACGGATCCTCGTCGAGACAGGGGATGGCCTCCGAACTTCCTGGAATAATAGGACGAAAGTATATTTATTTATTATATTAAAAAACCGTTATTTATAATTAATTAATATTGACAAAATAGAGAAAAAATAACATATTGTTAGTTAACTTTGTAAAAACCACTACCAGATTTTAGGTCTACCGGTTTCGAGACGTACCCGTCTCTTCGTCAGGACCAACACTACACCACTACATTCACAACACTACACACCTCAACCATAGTATTATTACACTTCCACCAATAATTGATCACATGCGTGTTACACAATATCTAATACACTTTTTATGATAAAAAAATAATGCGTTAATGGTAGAATGAATTGTAAATAATACTCAGAAAAAAATAAATAGACATCGAAAATCAATATATACAATTTGGGAATAAGTTCTTGATTAGCAAGTTTTTACATAATATACAATACTTTTAATAAGAGATACTCCCTATTCCCTGAAAAGTAATGTATTTTTAATATTTTTGATCCAAATACACAAATTTTAATAATCTTTTGTAACGTGTAGCAAAGCAAGCTTTTTAGATAATGTTGATCTTACTATTATTAAAGAATTATCACAGGAGTCGCTTGAGTGCGAAATTAGTCCTTTAAGTCGCTGTGACATGACAAGGTCTGTATCAATTATTAAACAACGTAAATCTCTCTTACAGAAAATAATTCTTACCTTTTTCTTATGTTTGATCAGACCTTGAGACTTATTTTATTCAAGGGAGCTGCCTTGGCAGAACTGGTTTGTTTTACCTGTGATGGAATTAAAGGCGCATAATTGATTGAAATAAATATTATGCGAAATTAAAAATACATTTATGACAGTAGACTGACATGTACGTGTCAGTGAATTCAGTTAACTATTATGTATAAAGTGTAATACAAATACAAATGGAATAGTAGTATAAAAAATGGTTTAACAATATGAGATCAACATTGTCATTGAAGTCGCTCAGCATCAGACAAAACGAATGGTTTTTGAAAAAATTTGAAAGAATTTTATAAGAATAAATCGTTTCTTTCAAAAACAAAAAATCGATTATGTTGCGCTCGCAAAGCGGCGAGTTTGAAATATTATTCAGTACATCGGCAAGTTTGTAGGCAAACAGTTACCATTATGCCAGTCTTAATAAATCAGAATAATATCAGAAGTTGAATTAGAGAAAGCTAAGCTACCGATTGTTGGGGTGTGATCATCTACCCGTACTCGAAGTTTAAGTAAGCCGGTACTGTTGGAAGGGCACCTGTGATTGAATGCTTGTTAAGAAGAGATTGATGTAAGTTGGCCATTATAATGTTTGATCAACAATCGGACACGTTCAGGTTTCCTAGCCTCTTTTATAATGAGTAATAGATCTCACAAATTATCCATCATCGCTGATTACAATCACGAGTCAATTCAAGTATCGCGAAATATTCTTCGGCAACCGGAAATTTAAATAGATATAAATAAACTTGTCTACACATTTATCCGTAAATATATTTTACATATATTTTTTCAAAACGTAATTTTCCATGTAAATAAATTAAGAATATCAATTGTGTGCGCGAACAATTCCGGCCGAAAACAATTGCGATCGAAAAACTGCGGGCGAACTATGTACAGGACTCCAAACGAAGATGATTTCTATGTGACATTTTATTAAGAGCAATGAAATAATTTGTAGCCATCGTGGAAGTGAAAAATAAAAAGTGTACTTTTCAAATATAAAAAGAAAGCTTGGACCCGATTTTTTAGCAGATAATCTGGATTACGTGAAGTTGGCGTAGGTAAGGATGAAAGCCCTGGTGTCTGGTGGAAAGTCTTCTCATCTTACACGGCCTCTTCTGCTCATTATGTCGTTTCTCAAATGCACATGCCTTATTTTTTGAAATATCTTGTGAGATGTTTTGATGATTTTAAGATTTATTTCTTGTTTCACCAATCCAGCTTTTCCTTAGAAGTCGTTTATAGATTCGCATCTCAAATGCTTCAAGTCGGCTCAGCATTTTTTCAGTAAGTGATGTGTTCATGATTTCATTCCGCATAAAAGTATAGGGAATACTAGCATCGTATCAATCTCAATAGAAAAAAAGTAATGGCTACACAATACTTTGTTAAGTGACGGCCAATCGAATAAATAAATTATCTACTATCGTTAATATAACCAGCTAATCTAGCGCGCAAGTATTGGCCACTGGAGTACTTTATCCTGTATCGCGCGGGAAGTAGGTAAATTACTCCAAAAGCGGACGGTGTTTACTCTTAACATACAACACCGGACATAGGGACCTCGAAAATTATTCGTTCCATATAATATATTATCGCTCTTCGGTTTTGGTCATCATATTATATAAGAGACGTTCGGAATGCCTGATGCGCTATAGACGCCGCTGAGTGGTCCGCGGCCCTGACTTTTACACCTGCTTTCCACCCCCTTACACTTCAGTCTTTTTACCGGCGCAAAATTGACTTATTTAAACAACATAACCGTCTATTGAATTTGAATAAGGGTGCTCGTCATGCAACTGCGCTGCGCAGAGCACGTGGTGCAAAGGGTACATCCGACTGGTGTAATGTTTTCCGTTTAGTATATACACTAGTGACATTAATTGTGGATTAATTTATTTTAATTGTTCGAAAAAAAATCCCAATGTATTGTTGTACCCCTTTTTAAAATGTATGATGTCCCTATTCAAAAATAACATGATTAATAATTCTCATCATCGTCATCATATTCATTCTCTAATCCTGGTAGGGTTGCGGGCCTAAAAACTTGACAAGATGTTTCTCCCAGGTAGCTTTATTTTTAAATTGAAAAACCGGTGTTGAAACATTGCACATAAAAAATGGTTGCAAATGATTGGGAGCAAATTTCTCATAAATACATTTTATTACCAATTAAGCATTTTTATAATTTATATAATAAATTAAAATAAGAAAAAAAAAAACCAACAATTATAACCAATTAACATTTTTGAGAACATATTGCGTAACTTTGGTTGACAAAACTACTACTAGTATACGCATTATCAACCCAAAAAATGGGTAGTCGATAAATCGATCAGTTTTGGCTCACGCCCTAGAAAGGGTTCACTTGCGGCGAGCAGCTGTTCAGGGTTATCAAGAGGATACCTCGTATTGTTCCTCTGGCATTCTTAGAACATGTCCAAGCTAACTATTTGTGAGTTCTCCATGTGTAGGAGTAGGGGCTCTATGCCGAGTGTGTAACTTAAGTCGCCACTTCTCACTCTGTCTGCCAGTGTGATTCCCGATATCCCACTTTAAAACTCATTTAGATTCATAAACGTTCCGTTATCTGTGGATAATTTTAACAATGAATTTAATATTATTAAAAGATTTGCGTTTAATAATGGTTTTAATACAAAATTAATAGACATTTTGTTAAATAAAAAGTATAAGAAGAAGTTTTCTAAATCTTTGTTTACCCTCCAATATTTGATACTGTAGAACATTGAAGAAAAATGTCAAATTAATAATCAAATTTCAAATTCAAAAGTTAAAAAAATTAACAAATATCTTTCAATAAGCTTTGTATGCTAATAATAATTTTTTTTAAATACATATTTAATAATAAGTGTAAGGATAATTTTAAAAAAAATCTGGTGTTTATAAATTGATTTGTAATGATAGTAATTATTTTTATATAGGAAAAACGTGTAGAAAATTTTGGAAGTTAGAGTTAAGGAACACTTGAGGTGTTTAAGTAGCAATAATTATTCCGAATTTTCTAACCATCTTTTGGATATGGATTATTCTTTTGATATTAATTTTTACAAATTTACAAATTATACAGAATCACAATTTGATAAATTTTGAAAATAAGAAAAACTGTTAATATTTATAATAGTAAAAGTCCAAGTCCATTTAAATATTAGCGTGGTTTATAAAAAAAAATTTTTCATGTAATATCATTTTCTACTTTTTAGTCTTAATATTATCCAGCTTACAAAATCACTTCAATGGGAAACTAACGCCATCTTTGTTGAGCTCATTAACTAATTTCTCAGATAAAACTTAATTACTTATGATGGATTGATTAATTTGTTAGTCAATCTGATAAACTGAATTTATGTTTTGTCATTATAATTTTTTAAAAAAGCTAAATTTTAGCTCGATTGGACATTGGGAAGCGGGCGAAGAATTGTTTATAAGGTTCCGTCCAGACAAACAAGTGAAGCTAATATAAGCGTGATAATAGAGTATAATTTATTATTTTATGTGATAGATCTAATAATTTATTACTGCAATAATTAGGAAAGTAAAGAACCTATTTAAATTATTTTTTCTAGAATTGTAATACTTTTTATTTTGAAAATAACATTTTCATAGATTCCAGGAAAACAAATAATTTTATTATAAGTCTTTTTAAATTCTGAAAATGATATGAATCCGTTAAAAACAAATTCATACAAATTTGTAGTTGAATAAAATAGAGATTAAATAGATGTTTTAAAATTACATTTATATTTTATTTTATTTTTAGATGGATTGGAACAGTGTATATTAATTAAATATAATAAAGAAATTATTCATTTAATGTATGCCCCAGACACCATGTCTTCGTATTTATTTATATATATGAATAAATATACATGTACGCCTAATTACAAAGAATTATTTAACCAAAATGAGTTTACGTATTTTCCTAATTGGAAAATAACACACTTGACGACTTAATTTCTACTTTAATCTGATATAAAGTGTTTCAACTGACAAGGGATTACTCCAGTTAAATCATTAATTACGAATGATTTCCCAGGCGACTTGGCGTTTATTATATTTATTACACAAATGTTCATAACATGAACTGAGTCTTTGGGCTAGTACGTATGTATTATTTTCATCAGTTTAAACTGAATACAATGATGAATTATAAATTTTCCTAAAAACAATAATTAAAAAAAACTTATTAATACTTATATTTTATAAAATTAATTCAGATAAGAAAAATAACCTTATTACCAAAAAATGTATTTCTTTTCCATTATATTTCAATCATAATTGATCAACGATTACAAATCGGTTTGTGTTTGGTTAGGAATGGTTTTCTATTTGGTTTGGAATTGGTTAGGAAAGGAATTTTTTTTTAAATATTATGAAAATAACTAATTTTATTTACTGGGGGGGGGGGACACTTTGTTTACTGGGGGATTCAATTCAATACTTTAACTGCATTATATATCTTCAACATATGCGACGGAGCACATTCTTCCGCTGTGTCCCAGTCCCCTCACCTTAAGAAGGTGTTTAGTTAAACTCTGTACGATTTTATACTATGTGGCCAAACATCTCAAAAAAATTTTTTTTTTGAGTTATTGAATTTTTTTATAATGTACCTTTGTATTTTTAAATTTATAAATATAACGCAGCTGTGCAAAAATGTATGTTTTGGAAAACCAATGCATGCTGCATAATAAACTGCAAGTCTGGATATTAATCGAACCTTAAAGTAAAGACAGATTTATATTTTAAATAATTTTACGTATTAAATAGATACATTAACTTCATTAAGTATTTGAATTATTTTACGTTTTTATTACATAACATGAATAAATATTATGAAATATTAAGGTTATATATGTATGATATAAATAATTTTGATGCTCAGCTTTGATAGTTATGTTTTGTCTGTGATTCTGAAATTTAGGCAGGGTAAATAATAATGACCTTTAATTTAAATATGCTTTCATAATCAGATCAAAACAATATTTCTAAGCAAACATACTTCTGTCATAATATTAGGTTTGGTCTAAAATTTTTAGATTTTGTAGTTTAATTATATAATATCGTGTGCCCACCAAGACAAACTTGTAGAATTAAAAATTAGTGGGTCCACTTGTACGCGCTTTTTCATTGCTTATTAGGAGCTCTTTTAATTTTATATTGTAAGTACTGAAAAAAATTGTGTGAAAATATAATTATTGCAATACGTGACAAAAAAATTAGTGTGTGACATAATCGAAGATTTACATAATAAAAATTTCTAAACACATTTTCTAAATATATTTTCGGTAATACGCTCCTTCGTACACTCGTTATATATAGCTGTAGGACTGTATCACTGATTTACTTTTCCTTAATTTCTGATAGAATTTGCTTTAATTCATCGATACCAAAGGCGAAGCGTATTACGCCGTTTAACCCTAATTTATAATAAGATTGTATTGATTTTTGATGTGTAACATCTTTCCTCTAGCTTTCCTGCAATTTTTGTTTTTGATTACGTGAAAATGGACGGAAATTCATAACAGGAAATAAGACGCCGGGGAAGCGCGCGCAATTTCATTTGACCAATGAGCGCGCGCGACGGAAGAATCATTGTTTATAATCATTGAAATCTTACAACAGTATATTAAATGATATAAATATGTTTTTAAAAACAAATACGTGAGAATCACAACGTTCAAGTGATAATTTTTTTTGATGGAATGGAATATTGATATGTTAGTTTATGGCAAAGAATTCGTTTCTTTCGAGTAAAATAAGATGGCACAGATCAAATCAAAAACCTTCTATCACCTAAAAAATATCACATTTGGACATTGACAGACTGGCTTCAGAAATATCAGTTTTACAAACATGTTGCGTATTGTTGATTTTCAATATGTAATATCTCGAGATATATTTGACTATATCTGCCCAGATTCGTATTAAATACATTAATGGGTGTATTATCAGCGGGTATTGATGCAAACAAAAAAAAAATTTAAAAACAGTTTTGAAGTTTCTACGTGCATATTTTCTATTTTCAATCAATTCTTCTTCTTCTTTGTAAGGTACTATGCATTTATTGCATACAGTTTTCGTTTTTCCATATTTTGTAATTCAAAAGTGTGATAGATACTTACCACTCGTACATAGAATTTATGTAATTAGTTATTTATTTATATATTCATGTATTTATATTTATTATCTTCGACGTAACTCGAGCGTTTTTGATCCGATTTTAATTTGGAAAAATACCACAGACTAGTCCCTTTGACTACTGTAGAATACACACCACATACACGGACATGGTAAATGGCGCTTTGGCCGCGCAGTGGTCGCCGTCTGTCTGTGCTACCCATTCCGGCCGTAACTCTCAAATGCGCAGCCCGATCAGCGCTACACGAGTGTCCCGGAAAGGAGAGCTCAACACGCAGCGTCTACCGGCAAACGCTGTACGTTTTTTAAAACCAAATTTTGACGTTACTCGAGCGTTTGTCGTCAATTTTAATTTAGAAAAATACCACAGATGCTATATATTCTATATATACTAATATATATATTGATTATATATATACATATATATATATATATATAGATTATATATATATATATATATATATATTATATATAATATATTAATATAATGTATTTTAGAAATGAATTTTTGATAATGAGTGTCTTAAAAAGTGCAAATTATTGATAAAAAATACCAGTAATAATTATTCAAGTAAATGTTTCCGTATTTAGCTTTTTTACATTTTGAGGTTAATTTCTGTCGCTGCTCAATTGATATTTTTAATTGTGAGTTAAATGTTACACAGATGACATTTTTTTATTTTAAATTATCGTGATTGTTTCTCATAATCTAATATCTTCCGCGACAAAACCAGTTTGTTTTATTTTTCAATATTTCCATAGCACTTTGGCTGTGAAGATTAAAAAAATAACTCTTTTTATGCAAATGTAAGCAATCTCGCTTGAAAAAAATTGAGGTTCTAATCTTTTTCAGAGATCTCTCATTCGGGTTAAATTTATGAAAGTGATATCTGGTTTCCATTTCAATATTTAACTTTTACCGAGACATTTGTCAATAGTATCTGGCGGGGTCCGCCGCTGACGTGGAAGCACGCAAAGTTTGCAAATCATCCCCTGCGTCTGTGGTATTATTAAAAAAGTTCCGTCCACGCTCCTCGGGAGCAAGTACGCGTCATTCTCCCGAAAGGATCGTAAAGGGTTTTATTACATAAAAAACATTCCCCCCCGCGACGCCCGAGAAGGTATTCCGATAAAGGCGCGGCGGATACAGAAACAACCGCCGGAATACAGTTACACTCGACGGATTTTGAATAATTAAAACGGCGGTTTTTTGGTCGCCGTAGCTTGGTTCACGGCGGTTGGATTAACGCTGTTTTGCATTTTAATAAAATTATTTGTCTAATTCAAAGCGTTCTTTAATATACGTGTTGTATTTTGATTGCTCTTACAATTAAATACTTTTATAATTTAATCAATTATTTTGAAAAGGGGCCATCCTATAACATCACTCTTGCAAAATTGAAAGAACACAGTCAAAGGGAAGTCAACCGTCTCCAATCTAATCCTATTTAATGACTTTCTAGTTAGAAACTCATGATAAAACCTAAAGCCCTATAAGCCTTACTTATAATAGAATCGATATATTCATCGTATAATAATTTGCTATCATTGATCTCCCCTAAATCCCTGATTTGTCCCCTTTATCCATTTTATCAGTTGATAAAATGGATAAAGGACTTCATCCATTTTATCAGTTGATAAAATGGATAAAGGACTTCAAACAGATGTGATTTATATTGATTATGGTAAGGCGTTTGATAGAATAGATCATCATCTGTTGATTAATAAGCTCGTCCTGGCCGGAATACGTGGTGACTTGCTAAGATGGTTTGCATCCTACATCGATAATATAACTCAGGCTGCGGTAGTAAGCAACTACCCAGCGATGTACCCCAGGGATCATTGCTGAGGCCATTATTGTTCATAATCTTCATTTCCGATATTCACGATTGTTTTCGTCACTCTAATGTCCTAATTTTTGCCGACGATATGAGAATTTTTAAACCAATTTTTGGTATTTATGATTCGTTAAATTTACAAGATGATTTGCAACGGTTAAATAATTATTGTAAATTAAATAAACTTGACTTGAATCCCTCGAAATTTTCTTGTGTAGTTTTTACACGCAAAAGAATATAATATATTTTAACTTTATACCTACTAAAAGGAGATCAATTAGAAAGAGCTACATCAATCAGGGATTTAGGGGAGATCAATGATAGCAAATTATTATACGATGAACATATCGATTCTATTATAAGTAAGGCTTATAGGGCTTTAGGTTTTATCATGAGAATATCTAAAGATTTTAAGTGTTAAAGATATTGAAACTACTTTACTATACTTTTGTCAGAAGTAAACTTGAGTACGCATCGCAAGTATGGAATCCCCAGTATATGATCTATGTAAATCGCTTGGAACAAATTCAAAAAACATTTTATCGGTTTCTTAACTTCAAATTTAATTGCGTTTCTGACGATTATGTCAGTTCATGCAAAAAATATCACATTCTACCATTATACAAACGTCGAGAAATAGGTGATTTGATGTACCTACTAAAATTGTATCATTTAAAATTGTAACAGCAATGCAATCAATAATCTGTATATTTTAAAATATGATTACGAAAAATTTGAGACTTATTTTTATAGTCTTATGGTAATCTATTATACCATTTTCTATAAGCCATGAAGTTTGTTATCTTTATAACGTATTGTGATTATTATTATTTTTTCAGCTTCGCCTGTATTTTTCTTCTTTATTTCACTCTAAATTAAAAAATCGTAATATCAGCAGCATCTCGACAAGGTAGAGCTCTGAAACATTCAACGTTTGTGAATTTCCAAAGCAATGTCTAATTGTTTCTAAAATGAATAGTTTGATATTTTGAAAGTCATACCGACTTAATTTAAAACCCAAAAATATCGCAAAATAGATACTAATTTGACTAAATATTTTTCTATAAACAACACTCAACATTAAATTATTGCTGTATGTGTTTTTATAGTTGTATGATATTGCTTTAATTTTATTAATTTGCGAAGCAAACTTATAAAAACGTGTGCTTAACATTTTTTTAAACTAAAAATTTTGACATCTACACGCTGAGGACGCCAGAATAAGTCTTTATTTTTTTATTTAAATCTAGAATATCTTTGATACAACTTATTAAAATAAATAAGTAAATGGAGGTTAATTATAGGTGTATCACAGACAGTCAACGTAGATTACTAATTTAAAATATACTGAATTTTATGTATCTATCCCTTCCGAAATCATGTTTTCTAATAAACTTCGAATTCAAGACTTTTTGAATTAGTAATTCTCGATGACTGTATTAATTTTTTTTTTTGATATTGCTGCCTTTGCTTTTGTACCCACAAATATATATTATATATCACTCACATATAAAGAGATTTCTATATTCTTGACAACCGTACTAATATAAATATTTTAAATAATTCACTCGTCGTTTATGTCCGGATCGTTAAATAATAGAGGAGTTATGAACGTGGTAAAGTTAATCTAATCCTATTTATAGAGTAGAATACAGTCAAAATAAGAACATTTAACAATATTGTATGACCGTTAATTACTATCTGCCGATCAAACAATTATTAGCAGTAACTTCCCGAACGAAAGCTCTAAAATTTGTTTGTGCAAATCGATGATTTTGCAAATCAAGTTACAGAGCGCTACGTCATCCCACGTTCAAAGTATAGTGATCCGTATGGAAATATTATATCATTCAAATATTATACGGACGGCTACGGATGCGACATATATATTGAGATATTTATTTATATTGAAATAATACCAAAAATATTAAAAATAAGGTAGAAATTGGGTAATTTATTAAAGGGGTGATTATTTTTTTTTAATTAGCTCTCATTAAGGTGCACTTAATTAAACTATATTTAATTTTTACGTGTTTAAATAAGACGGATATTTTATAGGAACCGTATATTTTACTGAGAAGCAAATCTCGATGTTTCTCTGGTCTTATCTAGCATCATCAGGAGAACACCCTATCACCGAGGAGGTGTAGGTCAAAGTGTTAATTGGATTTTTTTTTTGTAAAAAAACATAAAATGGCTGCATTATGTCGATTTTCGTAAAACTCCTCTTCCGTGAATGTACGGTATGCGACTTTTATGGAGGAGTTCTACAGAAAAATATATAATGCGATTTTTTCAAAAAAATCCAATAAAATAATGGTTTAATATCTATATAGGTACTTTTATAATTATTTATCACCTTGTAAAAAATCACAAAATTTTTACCTTAATTTTATTCTTCCAGAGTGGTGTAACCCATTAAAGTTAATTTTTTTTTGTGTATATTTACTTTTTCGTGTAAAATTAAGACGAGAAATAAATTTGCCGACGTAGCTTATAAAAATTGTTCCCCCGGATTATCTTGACAATATAGACATTAATTTAATTGCTGTTCGTAACTTGTTTGATTTATTTTGCAGATTACTCCCGGGGAATGAGGGGCGAGAAGGGAGAGCGTGGACAAAGGGTAAGTTTAATTGCCGTCTTTGTGTTGTAAAAGATTAAATACATTTATAAGAAGATAACTAATGAATTTTAAAGATCGTGTCCGAAATATATCAAGCTGTGTAAAACAACGGTTCCACGGAATTCGCACACAAGACAATTTATGAAACTGCTGCCGCGACTTGGTATTTACTTTCCGAACTCTACAACTGGTCAAAAGGCCCATTTTTTGTAGCAAAACACATAAAAAGACACACACAGCACCGGGAATCGAATCCGGCACCCCTTGTACAGGGAGCCACTAGACTACGAGTCCCACTTCCATCTACTTCATTACATATTGTCACGAGATGTTACAATCAGAAAGAATTTTACAAAATCGATGATTTTACAGCACTCTTTTGAAAGAAAAATTGTTCTAGAATTCTAGAAGCATCTAGAATCTAGATGAATACGGGTCAGGTATAAATACAAGAAGCACCGCGACGCGCAATACATTCTCCGTTTGTGTTGACATTTAACGAGAGTGACATTGCTAGCGATACACCAGTGAGCGAAATATATTCAGCGCGAGTAATTATCAACGTGTGAGAAGTTTCTAGCATGAACAAAGCGAATTACAAAATTTGATAATTAGTGTGTAAAATATTCTAGAAACATCTTGTGACTGTGAATTTGATAATTTTGCTCAAATTAAATTTGTGTCCAGTGACTTTTTGGTGAATAAATTAAACTTTTTTTGTTTCATTTTCCTCCTATAGCCGCGTCCCGTGACAATATCATAAAGGAATGAAAGCTATCTTGGGGTTACGTGTGACAGGCAATGTGTGTAGTTGTCTGGTCGTTATTCATAATTTTTATAACGAAAAATATTTTTGTCTTGAAAAACTAAAATAATCGAAAACAAAAATTATTAACTTACCGTTCTATTTATGAGCAGCGACGAGCAAAAATTAATAAAAATTCTTACAAAATA
The DNA here is from genome assembly GCA_016648135.1 of Agrypnia vestita. NCBI lineage: Eukaryota > Metazoa > Arthropoda > Insecta > Trichoptera > Phryganeidae > Agrypnia > Agrypnia vestita. Next base: position 18,770 of record JADDOH010000593.1, on the reverse strand, counting down.
AATACTTAATCCTCTGTCAGATAAATATTTACATAATTTTTGCTACCGCAATGTTACCACAAGACTCCTGCTTCAGTGTACCTACTGAATGCACGCGCCTGTATATGAGTGAGGTCCAACGCAAATTCTAAATGTCTTCCACACAATAACCAAATAGAGCACGAATATCCATCTCACAATAAAACAAGGTTTGCTTCTATCCGAAATCAAACCCGTAACGCCGCGGTAACAAAGCTCGCTGTGATGATTAGATTCTATTATGAGTTCGGTGCTCTAGGGAACGAGCGATTGTAAATTCCTATCTCTGCGGATCACAGACAAACACGAGGCCACAATCGTGCCTTTAAATGAAAACCAGAAATGAATCTTGTAATATACTGCCTGAAAGGATGAGCAATAGCCGCGTAGTGGTAATGTCTACTATTTTTAAAAAAATATCCAAAAGGCGGTAATAATTAATAAAACTTATTCTTCTTCTTCTTCTTCCTTAGTCTTTTTCCCTCTAGTGATAGATGTAGGCCTCTTCCATTTTCTTCCATTCATCTCTGTTTCTCCCCCTTCGCATTCAGGTTCTTCCAGCTTGCTGGACTATGTCATCAAACCACCTTTTGCGAGGTTTTCCGACGCTTCTGTTTTTCGTCCAGAGCCTCCACTGTAGGATTCTGGGTGCCTATCTAGTATCCTCCCGTCGAGCCATATGTCCAGCCCACCGCAATTTGAGTTTCGCAATACGGTCCATAATATCGGCAACTTTTGTTCGGCGTCTTATGTCTTCATTTCTGATTTTATCTCGAAAGCTCACGCCGAGCATCTGCCTTTCCATGGCCCGCTGTGTACATTTTAATTTGTGTATGCTTTTTTCTGTTAGTGTTGCTGTTTCTAGGCCATATGCCAACATTGGTTGGATACATGAATCAAACATTTTTCTTTTCAGGCATACTGATTTTTCTTTATTTTCAAACAAGTGTTTCAATTTACCATACGCTGCCCAGCCCAGGCCTATTTTTCTGGTAGTTCTGCTGTTTGGTTTCCTTTTCCCAGCTTTATCTTATGACCAAGGTACACATATTCATCAACTTTTTCTATTTTCCAATTGCAATAAAAAATTTGTTTTTTATATATTCATTTCCAAACCTGTTGCTTTCGATGCTTCTTGCAATTCTCTGAACATAGATTCCATGTAATAAAACGGCGAATATTAATTTTCAACATTTTTGTCATTCCAATTGTTAGTTTATTTATTATATGTAGGGTATAAAAGCAAAGGCAGCAGTACACAAAAAAAAAATGCAATCATCGAGGATTATTAATTTAGAATATACTAAATTTGAGATTTTATGGGAAATGCAGCCTATAAATTTATAGTAAACATTTTTCATGGTTTTGGAAGCCATAGATACCTACTTGTATAATTCAGTTCCTTCTAAATTAGTAATCTTTGGTGACTGCACTCTAAATATTTTTTTTGGATATCACTACCTTTTATTTTATACTCCACATAATATCTCTCCTACGCGTTATTTTAATATTTACTTTTTAATTTACACCAGAGTAGTCTGCCATACCTACCAAAGACATTATTTCTCTCTAATCTATCATCTCGTGTTTAGAGAGGGAGATAGTCATTTTGAAATATATTTAAGAATTGAAATTAAGCTTTAAGTGAATAGCACAGAGAACATATATACGCATAATAAGTAAAATATACAATAAATAAATCAAGTAATATAAACAAGAATCTCAAGTATAAAATGCAATAGTACAAAACGATTTTGTTGTATAACACGATTTCCATCTATTATGAACGTAAATTCAGAGAATGAATATGAGAAGAAATGAATAATTTGATATAGTTTTAAGTACAAATTAGAACTCAAGAAATATATATTATAATATGTCATAAAACATTAAAAGTAAAAACAATATAGAAATTAACCAACCAAGCAAAACTCGACTTCAATTACATTTCATTCACGAAATCAATGTTAAATAAATAAGATATACTATGAAAATGATTATTATAAATACCACGAAGGTACAGAAAGGAATATGTTTACATACATTATACAACGTAAATACGTGCTAATGCTACATAAATATAATTTTTCTTCGTAAGAGGCTATAGGTACATACGTAGAATTGTGTGATGAATGAATAATAAACAATCATTTATTCACCGATGTAATTACATTTCATATCAATATTTGTACTAACACATTTAAAATGATATTTAATCGATTGATAAAGCTTAATGCATTAATTATAAAAATTATTATTAACTTCGCGGTCTCTCGGGACGCCCGGCTTGATTTCTAGAAGAGTGTCTAACTGCTAGACCAACAAATTATTACAATCGTTTTTATGATTATACCTACTATATCCACATGTTTAATATTAACATATAACTAACTGAAAAAATAATTGATCATATATTAAATAACGTCATACAACGTCTGTCGCCCTAATTTAATAAGATAAAAAAAATGTGAACATTCCTGCATTTTGGTTTCAATTTATGCGGTACGGTCGGAAATGCAAGCGAAACTCAGTGGCGACGAGCATGTTTCCTCACAGTTTATCTTGTATGTAATATCATATTTTCCAACGGAAAGGTACCAAATAAAATGTTATTCGTTAACTAAAGTATATTTAAAATGTACATATATAAATTTTAGATATGTAAAAAAATAGTTTTTTAAACCATTCTAACGAAATTATTTATTCTATAATTAAATTACCAAACCAACATTTTTTTAGAACTTATTAAACTCTTAGAAGTTATTAATATGTTTGCAGTAAACGAATACTCAACTCACTAAATAATATAACGTGGTTGATTATTTACAAGCTTTTTTATAAATAAAATTTACGTCATGCATAGAAACAAAAAACTAATGAGAACAAAAGTTTTATTTGAAAATGAATAAAGTAAATTTTATTTTTAAAAGGCAAACGCTCTTCTGGAGTACACTAGTTTAGTTATAGAAAATTCTTTAATTTTTTGTTGTATATTATACTTCAATTACTCGGTGGCTGAGTAATTATAAGCACTATTACTTATAAACTGTTAGCTACTTGACAACCACCGGAGTAATGATATTTTCGAACGCCATGTGAAAATCAATATCCTGACGTTGCATTTAAAAATATATGAAACAGTATATTTTTCAACGAGAGTTATTTTATATATGGGCCTAGCTTTTGCAAGGTTCCTTTAAAAAAAATATTTGGTAGGTAGTGTATTTTTTTAAATTCAGTCAATTTAGTATTTATTTTAAATCTATTGATAAAATATTTAGCTGCCACAGCGACGCGAACCCGGAACGTTTCCTTTCTGGGAAACAACGACACCAACTTTGCCAGAATAACCATCTATGATTTCCAAAAAAAAATGAGTTAATTATGTACATCTGTTATTCCATTTTCAAATAGTTGTGTTTCATTAACTTCATATTGCAATGAATTCCAAAAACCTTTGAGGAATACACGCTAGGTGATTTCAGAATACATCTAAGCATTTTTTATTAAATCTGGAATGCCTTGACATAAATATACTTATTTGAATTAAAGGGTAATTGATTTAAAGCGCCTTCATCAGTAAATCCAAAATTAATGAGTTTCTCCTAGGACAGGTTATCGAAGAAAAAGTAAGTTTATTGTGTGCCGTTTACATAATACGTGACTTATCACGGTATGTCTACGTAATTTGTACGTACGTTGAGTCTATGTGTATATATATGTATATATATGTATATATATGTAGGGTTGCTTTAAAAAAATTGTATTCATGTTTGTGTTTGTTCAATCGCATAGATTGTAATCCGGAAATCCTGACACGTATATATATATATATATGTATATAGCCTTTCCCATTTTTCCAAACTACGAAAAATTTTAACAAAGTAGCCCTGAAGTCGTTTTAGAAAAGGCTTTCGCGTGTTTGAACGATGTCATTCAGAAAGAAATAGTTCACCACATAAATTTTGAAAAGTATACCATGGTGTCTCACAGATTCTTATTCTTCATGTTGCTAAATTATTGTAGTCGGAAGTGTTCTTCGTCGCCAAGTCACAATTCCACCTCTACGTGGGATGTGATATCAAGTCGTTAACCTCTTTCCGCGTGAATTACCAATTTATAGAGATAAAAAATTTGCTTTATTTTATGTTAGCTCTGTAATATTAAATATTATCTTTTTTAATTTTCTGACTTTTAGCTAATATTTAGAAAACTAAATCATGCCATTATTATGGACCATAATATACAATATTATTCTCTTAAGATTTATATTTAAAAGACATCAAAAATAACCTTAATTTGCTTTTCGATATACCAAAGAAAGAGAAATATGTAAATACAGAGTTATTCGGAAAACATTAATAACCTCGCAGGACCATATACCTGCCTTTATGAGTCGAAAATGATCAAGCTATTATGACCTCATATCAATAGTTATGGAGATATGCGACATCAAAGTTTGCATTTTTTTCAATATTCTGACTTATTTTTTGTGAAACGTTGGACTATCATTACAGTAACTTATATCGAATATGAAAACTTCATTCCCTTTTATTCAAGTCAAATAAAAAAATAAAAACCTTCAAATTCCAATTGGAAAACATTCCGATTGGATTTTATCTAACTTGTATTGATACGAAGGAATTTTTAGTAATCGATATGAGTTACTGTAATGATAGACCAACGTTTAATAAAAAAATAGGTCAGAAATATTGGAAAAAAAATGCAAACTTTGATGTCACATATCTCCATAACTATTGATATTAGGTCATGATAGCTTGAACATTTTCGACTCACAATCAAGGCAGAAATATAGTGCTGCGTGGTTATTAATGTTTTCCAAATAACCCGTATATCCTAAAGTGAGAGTATTTACTAAATAAGATTATGAATTAATGAATATGTAATAAATGATTGTATTTCATTGTATTGTATCCTTCTATATTGACTTACAATCGCATTGTTAAAGATATTTGACTTATTTATTCCTTTTGAGGGAGTTATTTTAAAAATGTTCTCTTAAATTTAACTTATTTCAGGGAGTTATTTTTAAATTTTTCTCTTCAATTTCACTTGTCTCAGCTGAAACCTAATAATCGCGGTTTCCAGTGTTACAAAGTAAAGGAATCATTTTTGAATCTATTAATTCAAATATTAATCTTCAATACTAATTCGGTGAAAGTTTTTGATCTGGAAATTGTAAATAAATGAAGGAAGTTAGATTGTATCATGCGAAAAATAAAAATTGCTTTTTTCTTATGCTTTTGGGAATGTATTTGATAATCTGACTTTAATAAGACTTTTAATGAAAACTCTTGCGAATACAGAAATGCCTAAAACAATTTTTATTCAGAAAAGTTTTGTCTTTTCAATTTAATCCTAAAAGCATGTCCTCAATTCGACTAAGAAACGTATTTATTTCAAGAAGAAAATATTTTAAAATTAGTTTTAATAATATATTTAATTGAATTTTAAATTTATAAACAGTTTTATTTGACTTCACCATACATCTGTTATAAATAAATCCTAATAATTAAATAGCCTAAAATATTAAAATATAATGAAACTCACGTAGAAGTAACAAGGTTAATGTTTTTCTTATTTATTTATGGTTTTTGTGTTTAATTTATAGAACTCCATATTTATTTTTAGCGAAATTTAAAATAAATTAAATTTTAATAATTATTGTTAATGAAATACAAAATGAATTAAATTTAATGAATATTATTATTACTGAAATTTAAAATACATTAAATTTCAATAAATATTATTAAGTTCTGCGGGTTAACTATTTTTAAGTGTTATAGCTGTTTAGGCTTGCAAGGCCATTATCAAGCAGTGGATGTACCACGTACAAACGACTTATTTATAAAATTTTAAGTTACCCCTTCCCCTTTAGAGTAATTAGATATTTGTGGTGAAGCCCTATATTAATGTTCGTTTTTTTCCCGGGCACTTTTCATTAAAAGTGCCTCGGTTTACGTTATGCTTAATTATCAAAATTCCCCGTTTTCTGCAAGTGTTATTTATAAATAATATTTTAATTTATGTCCTTGATTTTGGGTTTTATAAAGATATTGAGAAGTGGAGAGAAGATCATTTTTGTTGACTATTTAAAAGTTTAATATTTGGATCCTTTTTATATTTATTTATTTCTAGTTGCTCGAGTAAATTCATCCTAAAACCTTTTGTTTCTATATGTAAAGGTTTTGGCTCGTTATCACCTAGCGGGGCGTGGTTTTCATTTAATAAATGGGCCGCAAATTTTGACTCTAAATTTTTATTTTTATAGCAGCGCAGTGCCAGGGAAAAAACGAATAGTTAACCCGCAGAACTTATTAATAGTATTTATTTAAATTTAACATATTTTAAATTTCAGTTATAATAATATTCATTAAATTTAATTCATTTTAAATTTCATTAATAATAATTCTTTAATTTCGCTAAAAAAAAAAATTTAAAAAAATGTTTTTCTTAATTTAATGATCGTCATGTACAATCTCTACATCGTTAATGTCAAACCATCAATAATATAAATAAATAGCTTATTTTTGACTCAGCCTCATTGTAAAGATATTTTAATCAAATTAATCTAATTAAATAACCAAAATATTGATACAATAAATAACGAGTAATCAATTAAGATATATTTAAAAATTCAACAACAAAACAAGATTATTTATTTGAAAAAATATACCTCCACAAATTATACATCTTACTTAAATTTAAATACTTTTCACATAGTTTTAAATATGTATATATTCATGCTTTTCCTGTTGCATTCCTCAGTGTTCTTGAATGAAAAATATACATTTCAGATTTACATTACTTTTTTGGAAAATAATTCCACAAAATCTGTGAAAAAATATTTACCCACTCTTCGATAAGTATATTATCAAACTTAGCAGTAGTGGAAACATATTACCGTAACTTTCCTAAGATTAATTGATAAAAGTTTTCCTTCAGAACTTTCATTATTTGTATATCAAATTACAAGTTGTTAGGAACAGTTGTTTGATATTTAAGCTCCGCATTTTACTAGTAAGCTTTATTTTTATTTACGAGGCTGCCTTTAATATGATTAAGTTTAAGTACATATATTAGGGATTGTGAGGATAGGAAATTTTACTTTATCTTATGGTCTTAGAGACCTTTCTTATGTAGCTACAAATATGTAGCTTAGTTCAGCGACCTTATTTAAGGTTTATTGAGTGTAAAAAACGGCGTAATAAAATTCCATCAAAAATAATACGAGTACTTGTTCGTATTTGTGCACTTCCTTTAAAATAGCTCACAGCGAGGTAAGCGTAACAAAGATATTTACTAAGGCCAGATATTTTTAATCCATCAGTAAATAACCTTTGGGCTAGTAAGACAAAGTAATTTTCGTAAAAGTATATATTAAAAATAAATACATATCCCACCATTGGTTCAAATTAATTTAATAAATATTCATTAGTATAATTTTCTGGACTACAATTCCATATATCTCGGTTTTCGGATCCCGTTGAAAGATTCCGAAAGTCGTGGTAATTAGAGAATATTATGTAATGTACTACACACGTATATATATATATATATATATATATATATATATTTACATACGATTTCAATTGCATGCATACGATATTATTGTTTCACGTTGTCGCAGTGCCATTTCAGCTCTGTGTGACACTAATTTGTACAATTACATACGATTTTATGTTATTTATTGTATTCACATTTTTTTTAATTGTATGTGACCATTCTTTATCATTGTGACTCCATAAAATTAAATACAAGTGGACCATCTCCGACTATGGGTATATTCTATTAATATTTTTCCACGAATCGAATGATATTTCTAAGAAGGCCAACAGATATCTTTACATGAGAAAAGTCTCATTTATGTCACGAATCCAAATACGAATGGCTGCCCCTACAAAAAACTTTAAAATAAAATACAACACAAAAATGTTGACCATGGCTTTATTGGAAAGATAATTTTATATAGGGTGTTTTCTTAGAAGTTAGTTATTTGAATTGGAAACCCTCTCTCCAACAATAATCAATTTGCAATACACCATGAATAGACTTACTTCAAAACAAATCTTGCAAATTGTGCAAATTTATTTCGATAATCATGGTATCGTAATAATATTTAAACACAAATTAATGGCTGATATATTGTTTACTTTACAACGCAATTAATATAATAATATTTTTATATAATTGTGATATCTGGTGATTGGGAAGTGTTTCAGGAGTGCCTTTTTGTTAAACTCGCAGGTAATCGAACGGTTATATAGACGTGGTTACTAGTGTACTGCGACCAACTCTGAAGGGAGGTGGAATTGCGTGCGTCCGCCGCGCTGGACCCCGCGCACGTCGACCGCCGCGAAAGTGTGCGACCGAGATAGTTGACCACCCCTCTCACAATAATAATGAAATACTAAAGTTTACGTTCAATAATTAGGTACATCATATTTAACTGTTCGAAGAATGTTTTTTCTTCTTCTGTATGAAGGCTTGAACTTTGTGGGGACATACGCACCCATACGCCGAGTGACAATTCCACATATTTTTGAGCTGGCCTATAAATAACAAACTACCTTCTTATTTACCACAAATAAAAGAGTATTTAACTTTGATGTGTGCGTTCTAGACCAAAAACCCCGCCCCGCTTCATAGCTCTTTTATCATATCATAATCTTCCGCGAGGGTATATATTACTTGAGACTAAAAATAGTACATTCCTTTTCGCAATCGGAGGTCCTGTCTGATGGCCGACCAAAGTATATTTGTGGGATATAAAAGCAAAGGCAACAATATCCAAAAAAATTTAATGATAATTGATTTAGAATGCGCTGAATTAATATGACAATACATACAGCTTATACATTTATAGAAAACATGATTTTGGAAGGGAAAGATACATTAAATCTATAATTCAATTACAAAATTACTAAACTATTCGCAAGATATAATTTGAATTGATTAAAATTATTGAAAAAAAATACAATTACTTCCGGATTATTGATAAAGTACAATTTAATATCTCAACGGAGAAAAATATCGATTACTATATATGACAACGAGTCCGCGTAAATCATTCATTGTACATCGTTCTATAAGATACAAACAGTAGACTAGAATAAAAGATACGCGGTATGTCTCGCTATGACTAATAATATATAGATGTCGTAAAGTTTGACTATTTCTGAGTATACCGATGTGCCTTGTTTATCCAAGCATCTGTGGCTACACCAACGTCGCATATCGCTGCATTTCCGGTGATCTTGCACATCCTCCTTCCGTTGAATCCCTGCACATCAGCCAGCTGAACATCCCGAGCATTCTCAATAACCGCAGCAGCAGTTAGCAACCTCCTCAGGCCAATCGGTCAACCCGGCCCAAGGGAGGCCTTAATCTGTTCATCGTAAAAAAGAAACCAAGTAAAACCTTCAAATTAACAGTTTAATCTATAGCCAATTCCTTTCTAACTCCATTAATTTTTGTAACTTTGTACTAATATAATTAAAATATATCTTAAAGCCAATACTGTAAAATATTGAATTTGTATGTGTTAATGTTTTTTAAATTATCGATTCGATCAAGAATCAATTTAAGGATCTTTTGTTTGTCCATTGCCACAACTTAAATTGTTATTAAATAAATAAAGCTAATTTTTACTAAATAAATAAACTGTCTTCATACTAAAGAGTTCATCACCAAAACCTGAATGAGAATTGATTCATGCCATTATAAAATAACTATTTTATCGGTGAAACCGACCCATGGGAAAGAGGCAATCATGCAGGTATATCTATGGCAAGCTAACGTGAGTAATTTGACTGTGTAAAATTACGCAACATGGCGTAAAATATTTCCAATAAAGCCAATACCGCGATTTTAATGTGCTTTATTTCTAAAAAAACATTATCTAAAATGAAGCCACAACTCAGCAGGATAGAAGAATTATTGACATGTTATGAAATGAACGTATATATAATTTTAAGTAGACGAGGGAGAAAATTTCGGAAATGTTGAAAAGAAAATACAACCTTTGTGAAATCAACTGACCTAATTGAATGTCAAGCGGAGTTAGAGCGGCAAAATGAAATTGCTGGTTGTTATTACTCGATGTGATGTGAAAAATGGTATATTCATTAATAAATTGGTATGCCAAATATTATTTTTTAGTTTTATTTCTTTTACATATTTTTGATAAGATATTATTTCCTAATTAACGTAATTTTACTAAATTAAATTTAGCTTGTCATGATTACATCTTTTCCAGGGGTCAGTATTAACGATAAAAGATTTTTTTGTAATGGCGTGAATCAATTTCATCAACCAGGTGTGATAGTGATGAGCATATGATTAGGAAAATAGTAATTATTTTTGTAACAATATAGTTTGTTCTGCAATTAAACTAGTGGCAAAGGACAATAACAGGCCTTAAACTGTAATGTAGAAAACGAATTTTACATATACAAATCCAACATATTATTACAGCACCGGCTTCATGAAATAGTTGAAGTATATTATTTTTTAAGTTAAATGGGGATAGAATGAAATTGACTATAAACTAAAATGTTAATGTGTAATGAATATAGTTATGACACTGCATAAAGCATTAAAGGGGGGAAGGAGAAAGGAAAAGGAGTAAATATACTTGTACACACATACGCACACGTATTTATACATACATACATTTATATACATATACATAGATACATTTATATACATATACCAGTGGCGTGCAGTGGGTATAAACTTAGGTTATGCTGTGACCGACAATATACCTAGGTACATTAAAAATATATATATACGCAAATACCTTTAATGGTAAATACATTTTTTAAAATTTTTTTACTATATATAATGAACATAATGAACTATTTTGAGTAGCTTCAATCCACAAAAATAACTGCACTATAAAAGAAGTATTGTAAACAATATTTCCTAAATAAATAAATATTTTATATAAGTATAGCTAACGGCAAAAAATTTCAATATATTTAGAAGACGATTCATATATAATTTGTAATAATCTTATTTCGGGATAAGGTTGCTCCAAGTAAAGACTTTGTTCTCGTAAGTATTTATTCGGTAACAATAATGGTTTAGACAGTCGTTTATACAGTAAGATGCGGTCTCGATAACAATGGTAGTAAAAGAGGCTCGACTCGACATTCACGCGCCTTTTTATACATTCTCTCTCTCTGTCATGCAGTCTCTTTCTGGCGTCGCGACATACGTTCCTCAGATCTATTATATAATTAAATCGGGAACCATACTAATTTTAGATATACTTTTCTTTTCACAACATTAAATCAAACATTTTATGATATCATTATGATATGTTATGATATGACAGATAACAGATGGTATTAAATTGTGTTTACATTCACCATAGAAAAGACATAGAATTTACACCGAAAGTTTCGAAGAAGCACGCTAAATTTACTTGTCTATTACACAAAACTCGCAGTCTTAAAAATACACGTTTTTTTTCTCGACTTGACTATATCTATGGAACAAATTGGTTGGTGAAATAAATGAAGAATTGACATGAAGTTAAGCACAGAAAAGTCGGAAATAAAACTTCTAGCCGTAGGATGAATTACGGCTAGAATTTTAAATCGGAGAAATACAGATACGTCACGTTAAACGGAAACGTCAGAAATAAAACTTCTAGCCGTAGGACGAATTACGGCTAGAATTTTAAATCCACTTTTTCTTAAGATAAGGATTATTTAATTAATATTTGTTTCCCAAAATCTTTACTAATGCACAGCTTTTTTGTTTGTATGCGCTGCACGCCACTGACATATACATACGTACATGTTTATATAGAAATCATAAAGGTTTGATTCAAAGGTTATTGGTAATGATGCGGGGTTGAATTTTAAAGACAAGGAATTTATCTGCGAAAATATCTAGGTTATTATTGGAATTAAGGATATTAAATTTTGATGTTACTAATTGCTGGCATAGTCTGTGGGAGCGCTCGAGATATTTCAGGGAACTATCGTGCCGTGGCTAAAATCCCTAAGAATTTAATCACTAGGCGAGTATCTTACCACTAGACCAACGAGGTTATTAAAAAAATGTTGATACAAAATCCATGTACAAAATAAAATATATTTTATTAAAAAATTTGGTACCTAACTGTCTTCCTACGAGCAGTTACTTAGAAAAATTAAAAAAAAAATTTAACCTGTGCATAATAAAGATAAGTTGAATATTCAATCAAATATACATTTTGCCTCATAATCAGTTATATATGTAGATTTAAACTCTTTATTTTACATATATGTTAATAATTTAATTTTTTTATATTTCTCTTTTAGGTTCAAATTCTAATTTGAGACACCCGATTAAAATAGTAAAAAGTAAAAATAAAACAAATTTTGTGTGCGACACAGTCATATAATTTTTTTAAAAATTTAAATATACTTTTTGATTTATTTTATTTATTTGATTTGAAAATTTTTTAGTTTCATGTCAAAAGTTAAAAAAAAAAACATCCCTAGTGTCCTCTGGGAATTTTCTGTATAACTTCATTCCATTGTGCACGTTTTACTTTAGCGATTACATTTTCTTTTTAAATCTTATTTCATGTTTTCTTCTTGTGCAGAGATCACGCTGTTTTTTTTATTTTTCTTATGTTTTACAAAAGTCATTAACAGTCAGATTACCAAAGCCAAATAATAATTTTATATATGAGTAGATGTACATTTAATTTAAAATTTTGACTGAATGTCATTATTTGTAATCTTTCTAACATTCCCTTGATTTTTGAATATCGATTTCTTTTAACTCCCTTTATATACTCGTGGCGTCTGCTTGTGATGGTCGACATAGAGATAGATTTAATAAATTTAGAAAATCTTAAAATAATAATATTCAAAAAAGCCAAGTATGGACATCAAAAATATATTTCTTCTGGTTTGAATCGTTTAAAAAGTAAAAGCCTGATATATTTCTTCTTAAGATTCTATGTATTACAAGAGGCTAACAAAATATTGAATATTCAGCTATACAAGTAATATTTCTTAGATCCTTATTATACCATAGATATAATTCTGTGTTAAATTAATATTGTTTGCCAATCCTAATAGACTCGACCTTGTGAGTAGGTGCGAACGAGCCTTTATTATTTATGAAACGGAACAGCAAGTCTCGCGTGTAGCGAGTGCTTTACTCTTATTTTAACGAAACGGACCAATCACAGGCACGCGTTACCTTTCGACGGGTTGAGCCGGAGGCGACCGTCCTGATGGCTGAATCCGGCCAATGGCGAGCGCCGGCGGTGAGGTCATCGCGCATAGGATGAGTCACTGCACTAGCGTGGATTTCAGAGGTATGGTGAAATCATTACTATAAAAGGAGCGAACACGATGTACTCAGCCCCTTCAGTTCGAGACCAGACTTGCGAGCGGGAGCGCTGCCCAACAGACTACCGACGGAGCCCCGAGTTCCAGATCATCAGTTGCGAGCAAAGGAGCTGCCAGCTTGAGAGAAAGCGGGTCTTGCAGCGGCGAAGTATAGAGATTCCACCATCCCGCAGCACCAGAAGGAGGATTCCGCCACAAAGAGTAACAGCTAAGGATCATATTCATATTATCTATTACGGTTAATTATTTTCACTATCGAAATGTATTTATTTTGGGAATATTTGAGTTCGGAATAATTATGTGTAATTAAATATCACGATTGCTTGTGTGATATTGGTTCAAATCGTACAAGAATTCCGTTCCAAACGGGTGTATTTTTATGCAAAGCGAATTTCATACCGTTTATGCTAAAATTTGAATACACGGATTTCTATATGAATTACTTAGTAGCATTATAATAATTACTGTATTGCGTAGGTATTGCGCAATCATTACACTCGGTCTACAACTAACTCTTAGGATCATATTCATATTATCTATTACGGTTAATTATTTTCACTATCGAAATGTATTTATTTTGGGAATATTTGAGTTCGGAATAATTATGTGTAATTAAATATCACGATTGCTTGTGTGATATTGGTTCAAATCGTACAAGAATTCCGTTCCAAACGGGTGTATTTTTATGCAAAGCGAATTTCATACCGTTTATGCTAAAATTTGAATACACGGATTTCTATATGAATTACTTAGTAGCATTATAATAATTACTGTATTGCATAAGTATTGCGCAATCCGGTCTTCAGTTAACTCTTTATGATTTGAGTACCTCGGTACATCTAGCTTAACAAGTAGCTTCAGAATGACGAGTAAAGGACAGAATGGGGAAGTCTAACTAAAGATTGGGGATATCTGGTTTGTGTTAGCCTAGCTGGCTGAGGGGTGGATGATTGCCGGCACTTGGGCGTGGAACCCGCACAAGCCCCTGCAGGGCCCCTTAAAGGCGGGGTCCTCCTTGTTGCTCGGGGTCGTCAATAAACCGACCACCTAACCTCATCTGGCGCAAACTACTTAAACCAACAAAAAGGTTCCCTATGTCTTTGGAAGGATTTCCATGCTTGAATGCTGTAAAACCTTGATAGAAAACGTTAACTTCTATTTCGTCCTCTGTAAGAAAGACAGGGCCAGAATAAATATAAAAATCATTCACTCATATGGAATAGCTGGGATATTATAAATATGTTACTAACACTCTAACATTTGTCCAAAGTAAATGTTGCAAGATGCAGAATCGTGGGACGCCGCTCTGAAAAGGCATAATGAGATTGCACAATAATTTGTAACATCGCTGACTATGCCCGCAAAGGAGGCTAATGTCGTCATCAATTCGTACCAAAAGAGTACATGATTCTTCAAACACCGGCCTAAAAGAAAGGCGCCTCAAGACAACACACATCATCAGAAACTCGTACCAAAAGAGTACGGCCTTCTCAATTATAAGCCTAAAAGAGGGGCGTCACGGGATCACATCTCGTAAAGAAGAGATAGAGTCTCGGGATGCAGTAAGTTCCGGAGGAACAAGGGGGGCCGTTTAGTCACTTAGGAAGTCGGCCACCGGGTTTAGGCGGGCGCGGAGCCTCAACCCCTCTCAGCAGAGATGCTGAGGGTTTAAAAAACCAAAATTTAGCATTCAAAGAAACTATTATTTTATATAAACTCACGGGCTGTTGTAGAATCCTTTCGAACAAACCATCCCCGAGACCTTATCTACTTGTTTATAAAGAAGTTTCGCTTCAAAAATGTCGTATTTCGTAAATAGCAAATATATGTATTATTTTCTCACGGAATTAATATGAACAGGTTCATGCACGTCTAAGACGAAACCATTCAAGGTAAGAATTTGCTAATACAAAGTGTTTATAATTATTAATTTCAGTGTTATTTAATATGTGTGAATTTTTCCCTTTGCGCCGTTCGAACGATTTTACTGGTTTGTCTCAAATCGAAAATGTTTTATTTCTAATACACGAATTCTTTCTAGTGAACGTATTTTATTGTAACATAAATGTATAGATTATTAGGTTCGTTAGATGTTTTTATTACGTAATATTATGCAATTGTTTCCACACTGCTCCTATAAAAGAATTTGAAGTTATTACGATACACAACGGGGTCCTTCATCCATTAGAAGATTCATGTGCCAATTCAACGACGTATTACGAATAGTATATATTGTATTTATCGAGATTTAGTCGCATTTATTATTTCTAGTGAGGTTTTTAGTATTGGTTCCAGGCGCCATTATGAGGCGAAAATAGTTCATATTCATAGCCCGACTGCAATAGGTATTTTTGTCGCGTAAGAGGTAGCACTTTTAGGAATATAACTGTGTTTTATGTTTCGTCCCTGACGGACAG
The DNA here is from genome assembly GCA_016648135.1 of Agrypnia vestita. Lineage (NCBI taxonomy): Eukaryota > Metazoa > Arthropoda > Insecta > Trichoptera > Phryganeidae > Agrypnia > Agrypnia vestita. The sequence continues at coordinate 2,950 of JADDOH010000593.1, read as the reverse complement.
GAGGGTATAGCTGTGGCTATTTAGGTAATATACTTAGTAAATGCAAAGGGCATTAGGTATTATCGATTTCGTCTGCGAACCCAAGATGTTAGAAATATTTTAGTTCCTATAATTTCATTGAATATTTGCTGCAGAATAATATTTGATGAGAGAAGTAGTTAATATTCCATTCAAAGCAAAAGTTTAGTCAATATCTTTATAGGTAATATTCAACAGCAAATTAGAAATATTTTAGTTAATATTTTTTAGGTAATTTTGCATTCAAAAGCGCAATTTTCACAGAATAATTATTTCCAGTTAATAATATATATTTTAGTTAAATGTATAGTTAGCACAGGCAGAGTATTAATATTGTATAGAATACATTATTTTTAATATTTCATAGTAGAATATAATTTATCTCACGATCATTATGTAGTTACAACGCAATTTGCAGTCGTTATGCAGAGCGTCGCGCGCACACATATAAGAATAATGAAATATTTGATAATCCAATATATTGTATTTTGAACGCGACGGTTTGCTACTTACTAACCTTCATTATTTAGTAGGACCCACATTAGGGTCATCTTACATCGTTAGCCGTGAAAAGAATATGATTTACATTGATTTGCAATGGAATGATTTGTATTATAGATATGCTTCGCCTTATATATTCAACACACCCCATGGGATGTCTAACTCTGGTGCCGGACCAGGAGCTATACTAAATTATTATTAAATGTATCAAGGCCGCGATGCCCTACTATCTACCTGGGTCATCACAGTGGTGCCGGTGACCAGACAGGAGCGTATTCGTTGGACTCATTTGCATAGTAATAAAATCATTTTGGTTTAGTTAATATTATAAATGAAAGAAAATATTTGATTATAAAAGCGGTTTTATTTAAACAATTGCGGACCACGGTCCGTGACATCAAAGAAAAAAGGATTAAGCATTTATGTGAACCACGTACTGAGATTTGTAGACAAACGTGATACTAGGTATTAGAAATTTCTTTAGGTTGATTGTCATATAGACAGTTGGCATTTTTATTATTTAATATTTTGTGAACGAAAATTATTGTAGTAATTTTGGTCCTTGTGATATATTAGTTCGATTTGGGAATGCCTGTTTCTTTGTAAAAGTATTGCTCCATTTTATAGAATATGTGATTTATTTCATATCTCATTCATTTTATGTGGTTTGAATTCAAACGATTCACATTTGAAAAATATTTTTAAAAATTGTATGAAGAGAATATATTTGAATGCGATCTCACAAGTATGCCACCGTCACAATCTAAAAAAGACCATCGGGATTTGCGGATCGCAGTATAACAAATATGTAGTTAAGATTCAAACGAGTCACGTTTGAAAGGTTTTAATTATTGCATTTGTTTTCTCGCAAGTATGCCACTGTCACGGCCTAGGCCGTCGGGATTTGCGAATCGCAGTATAACAAATATGTAGTTGAGATTCAAACGAATCACATTTGAAAGGTTTTAATGATTGCGTTTGTGTTTGTGTTTCGCAAATATACCACCGAACACGGCCAAAGCCGCCGGGTTTGCGAGCGCTGCGTGTTGGAAAGACCGGCGACGGTTTCCCTATATAACGCGAGCGGACACGTTTCGGCACAAGCGTGGAAGATGCGGCAGAGACCCGAGACGTTTGAGGGTTTAAGGTTTAACAAGTTCGACCTTCGCGTTCGGGCTAGTACGAAAAGACAGTTAGCTACGCCGAACGGATTCGCACGGCGCCCGAAATGCAAAAATATACACCTGTATTACGGGCAGATCACCGCGACTGATTTCAGCGCGCGCCACGGAGGGTTTATGATAGCTTAAAATTCGGTTTTAATTTAATTTCTTATATTAATATAAACTAATAATTAACCAACGCTAGATAAAATCTGTTCAGTGGCAAATATTTTCGCTTAAGAGTTATGCAATAGTAATTAATAATAATAGCAGAAAAATATAAAAGTAAAAATAAATATAAAAAACCGGATAACAATTTAGTAGAAAATATAAACACGAGAATATATGAATCTAAAAGAAAAGAAGATATAAAAACGAAAACTTTTAGTATACGGGTACACAAGAATTATATTAAACGGATTTTGCCATGTGAACATTTGATATATATTTTATTTTATAAAAAAAATTATAAATCCGATGTTTTATAATATTTACTTTTCTCTTTCGGTTATGTACTTTTATGATACAAATGCGAAAAAATATTTTAATAATTATCCGTCTGGTTTCATAATTAAAAATTAATATAAATTAATTTTAATTAAATTAAGGTTAATGTAAATTAAATAAATCCACACTTGTTATATATTTGTTTTATGGATATTAAAAAGGGTTTCTATATTTGAAAAAAAAAAAAAGATCTTTAAATTCAGCTAAATTTTTACAGATAATAATTACACAAAAAATTTATTGATTATAGTATTCTTACAAATCTACTTATATTATTTGATAACTTTCACGTGCATGTTTCGGAGATACCATTTTATCGTCAAGGTGTTATATTAAAAATTGTCCTAAAAAAATAAAATGTCAATCTACAATGTTGCTGAATTAATTGAAAAAAAAAATAATTTCCTTCATTGATTTATTATGGTTCTTAATTATTCTAATTATCTAAATGTGTTCTTAATTGTTATACACAGTTATATACGGTTCTGGTTATTCAAACTAATTATAATTTCTTTGTTGTATGCAGGATTGACAGACTTGTTCGTAATATAAACACAAACGCGTATTGTTGCACGAAATAATTATTAAAGTTTCTTGTTTTGATCTAAAATTATTTTGATTTGAATTACAAGAATAAAATTGCTTCCATTTTTATTTACAAGACGGCCTGGCATATGAATTAAAATGGTCATACTACCGCCATCTAGCGGAAATCAGAAAAAGGTTTGAGCCTTCGATAAGGATTAGTATATAGTAAACGG